>JAMPIV010008933.1:600000-820000 GCA_024509875.1 Oreohelix idahoensis | reverse complement strand
CCGCAGATCCCTGGATGCCACAGATCCCCGGATGCAACAGATCACCGTATACCACAGATCCCTGGATTCCACAGATCCCTGGATGCCACAGGTCACCGTATGCTACAGATCCCTGGATGCCACAGATCCCTGTATGCCACTTATCCCTGGATGCCACAGATCACGGTACGCCACAGATTCCTGGATGCCACAGATCACCGTATACCACAGATCCCTGGATTCCACAGATCCCTGGATGCCACAGGTCACCGTATGCTACAGATCACGGTACGCCACAGATCCCTGTATGCCACTTATCCCTGGATGCCACAGATCACGGTACGCCACAGATCCCTGGATGCCACAGGTCACCGTATGCTACAGATCCCTGGATGCCACAGATCCCTGTATGCCACTTATCCCTGGATGCCACAGATCCCTGTATGCCACTTATCCCTGGATGCCACAGATCACGGTACGCCACTTATCCCTGGATGCCACAGATCCCTGTATGCCACTTATCCCTGGATGCCACAGATCCCTGTATGCCACTTATCCCTGGATGCCACAGATCCCTGTACGCCACTTATCCCTGGATGCCACAGATCCCTGTATGCCACAGATCCCTGGATGCCACAGCGATGTGGTTTTGTAGAAGAATATTAAGAATACTATGGGCAGCTAATATGAGTATTAAAGATATTTTTTTTTTAAACGTACGCCCGCGCAAGGTGAAATCTCAGGTTAGTATGTCTCACCTAAGACTGATTTTACGTGAGTATCCTATTTTCCCTGTACGCTGACAGGTGTCCTCTCGCCATTCGAGGCAGATACTCGCCGTCTTCGGAGGGTATCCATTAGAGCTGGGTCGGCTCAGAAGCCGTTCAGGTTATTCCAGTCCTTGGTCAACGACACCCCTTCAAATGTCTTCGACAGGGGCTCGAATTATCCAAGTCCCGGTCGTCGACACTTCTTCAAGTGTGCTCGCCCGGGCTTGAACCTGGATAACCCGAAGTATTGAAGATGTCCTGAAAATATCCAGTGCGGAAAGGATATTAGAATTAAGCAATCCACTTTTTGGGGGGGACAAGTTATGAGAAGAAGAAAACTGGTATATATCATGACCAACAAAGAGTGAAGATACAGAACAGTTTGACATCGTGGCATAGCAAGAAGCCAACCAACAACACTGATAAACAGTACTGGAGACAGGAAGTTGTGGAGAGACGTGATCACTTTCGCCCCCAGGCAAGGTACTTGAGAAAGCCTATTTCTCAATTTCTTGTTTCTTCTTTTGGCGTGTGTGTCCTTCTGTCCCTGATTAAGACAGTGGTCGTAACGTAGAACATTTCTGTGACCTTTGTACTAGCAAGATGTAAAGGGTAGTCTCATAGCAGATACTTCCGAAGGTGTTAGAGACGTCACCACACTAGGTCCAGCTTTAGTATGAGGTGGGGGTGATCAGTTCAGTTCCTCACTACCTTTGCCTGCCCTAACTCATGAGCAAGGTCAGGTACCCATTTACAACTTGGTAGAAAGGAGTGTGACGTAACCAGGTTTGGATCCCGGAACCAGATAGCTGTGCCGCGAGAGGAAAGCGCTCTAACTGCTTAACCAATCTGACTAGCAAGATGTACATTATATATTTTAGTTAACCCCAGGTGATATATTTACAAGTTCGTAAACACTGCTTTAGTTGTAGTATTTCAGTGAACGTTCTTCCTTTTCTGTCATTCTCACTGTTTACTGCTTTCTCGCTCCTTTCGTCTCTTTCTCCACTTCTGCTTCTTCTTCTTCTTCGTTGTTGTGACGAAATGTCTATCCTTGTCCTTTTGTGTGATCTCTCACACCTCCAGCCCTACGGCAGTATCATTTCTTCTTCATTTTCTCTCCGATCGTTTTTATTTGGCATTTCATTTTTCCCTTTCATACATTTACTCTTTATGCTGGACATAGCATGGGGAAAGTCTCTAACACGCCACTCCCCTATGGCAATATTTGCTACGGGAGTAATACTTATCTTATTGTGTCGCATTCACGCTTCACGAAGACGTGTTAAGTTACGCCAGGTTATTAGACGGTCTGCGAGAATATTTTATCGCATAATCTGTCTGACCATCTTTTCAAGCGACGGTGCTTGTTTATCCAAGCTTGTGTTGGGCATGAGTGCTGAATAGAACCAGATTTGTTTGTCTGGCAAAACACAGGATAACCCGTGCACGAGGCGGAACTAATGACATAAGCGCTTCTGGGTCATCCTTGATACACCAACATTACTGTCTGTGTGACACATGTGGGCATGTTGTCATGTGTGTCTACTAATCTGTCTGTAAGTTTGTACACGAGGGCATCGGACATCATATTACCATATTTGGGAGACGTGACCTTTGTAAAATTGTACCACGTCGAAAATATTTTGAAAGTACCACACCCGACCTATTTGAAATGATTGGATCTTTCTGATTAGATTCATAACAACAATGCTTGGGAAGATAGGAATATAGTCTGACCATTTCGCAGTTTTATTTCACCGTGAATTGCACGCTCGCCAAGACAACATCAAACCTTGCCAGAGTGAAGACTAGATTCATAATTCCTTTTTTTAACGAGACCTTTTGTTGGAGAACCAAATAAGATTTACAAAGCACAGGAAATCTCTACATTTTAATAAGGAACACCTGGACGAGGAAACTGAAGAAACACACGAAGTCATAGAGGAATCTATTGTAAAATTAAAGACATCCCAGACGCGTGTAAGAGAACGATTCGTCTCTTTTATTCATCTGAGCCTGAAGTCTGTAGCCAAGATTGGCGTAAGTTGTGATTTACATTTCATATTTATTACTAACATGTGAACTAACATATTTATGTATGTACGTACTACCATGTGAAGTTTAATGTGTGAAACTCGCTATTGGATGTCAAAGTCATTTGAGGCTGGCAACCTCAGTATCTAGAATGATGATTCATGAACCACCACTGCATGGGCTGGTGATTGCTTTATTGATAGTTTCGTAAAGAGAACTAACAGCATAAAGTAGTTCCAGGTTCCCTATGGAGCAGGGAGGGAAAGATGAAAGAATTGATGTTCATTCTAAGAATAATACTTACAGTTTCAAAGCTTTTCACTCAGTGTAAATGTAAACGACAAAAAATATTCATTTTAAAGTAATGGAAGTTTCAAACTTTTCAACAAGTGTAAACATAAATGAAACATAAATGAATTTATATTGTGAACACTTTTTCAAACAGTGCAGATGTAAATGTAAAACATATTATATTTGTACGTTTAACCTCTTCATTTAAATGTAATGTAAAGCTAAAGCTATTCAGTTTAAATGTAAAGGAAGTTTTAGCACGAGGGATTAAATTTAATTCCCATCGAAGGTAAATTCTGACATGGGATGGAAGAATAGAAAAGGGGGCGGAGGGACATAACTATGTGTCGGAAAACGCGATACTCAGAAGAGCGTTTCGTTTCTATTTCTATTACCAGTTATTGGTGGTACCAGCAGAAAGTACTATCTCTGGAACCAATTGAAGGTAGAAGTGGACTGACGTTGTGCGAGACGCTATCATAAAAGGGTCTTATAGACAGACGCAGAACCAGCTTGGCCGTCACTCCTTGGCGTTCTGGGAACATGCGGCACCTGAACTTTGACCAGAAACGAGCTCAAGCATAGTGAAAAGAACCAACCCATAAGGAGGATTAGACTCATCATTGGCAGCTAAGTTACCCTATATGCTGCCACTTGAACTTCTTATCAAAAACCATTCAAGTGATGAAAAGCTTTTCATAAATATTCAAATTATTTTCCAACTGTTTCAACCTAAAGTGATTATTAAATTTTGTTATTTGTAATGTTACAAATTTAACTTCGATTTAATCATTTTAAACTTACTGCATGTTTGTCTCAGTCAAATTACTACACACACTCTAAACAGAGCTATATAATAATAATAATCATTCCACTGATTAACTCAGCGGTTGGGGCTTAACGAGCTAGAATAAACCATTGCGTAAATTCTTCATAAAAGGTGTCGGCAGATTATAGAATTAACGTGCTCAGCAACAGCCAGCATTGTTTTCGCTTATCTGAATATCTTGTGAAGACTCCCATGTGATAGCAGCTTTACTATTCTTATATCTACATTTCTGCCAAGAGTAATCTTGTGTAAAGATAGACTCCATTGCAGCCTATAATAGATACTCTTGAGTTTTGGCCACTGTTGGACCACTATTGCAAAGCAGGGGAGGCAATACCGTCATAGTTGTCCTTGTCGTCGTCTTTAGCTCTCACATAACTACATTTATCTCTCTCATAAAGTTTGCAGTCCGTCTCTCAGGCTTCTCTCATCACCACGTAGTTCCTTCCTCATCTGGTTTGGAGGACACGCTGCCACCCTGCTCCTCTCATGGAACCGTCAGTATTGGAGGACTTGTTCTACTCTTTGTTTGTCCTTCCCACATGGACACACATCTGCCTGTCCTCCCCACATGGACACACATCTGCCTGTCTGCCACTTGATCATAACAGGGCACAGAGAAACATTGTAGGAAATGAATCTCGCTTAATGGCAGATCACTAACCCTGTTGTCTTCAATTTCTAGCTAATATTGTTTACAGTTTTTTGTTCGGGCCAGCTATGGCGGGCAATAAATTTTCAATTAACAACAAAATCAATCTACATTGAGTTAATGGTAGATCTCTTGCCGCGCTCATGCCATGTGATTGTTTGATAGACTTCCGGTTCTCCGGCCTTCTAGCGGGAGAGTGTATTGTGTCGCAAATTAGTTGAGCTGGACTAACTTTGAGGAGATTATTTGTCGCATCGAATTCTCCAAGAGGAAATAGCCCAGCAGTTGTCTAGCTGGATGATTCCCATTAAACTCGCCCCAAGCCTGGACAATTTCGATGCTTTATTTCTTGATGGAAATCAGTCTTATTTGATGTGAGTAGGAAAGAGAAGAGAGCTGGAAGACTACTAACAATAGAACAATTTTGTTGCATAATAAATAATACTAGTTTATGAATTCTGTGTATTTCCACGGGGATCTCTGAATTCTGTGTATTTCCACGGGGATCTGAATTCTGTGTATTTTCACGGGGATCTATGAAATCTGTGTATTTCCACGGGGATCTCTGATGGGAAATAGAAAGAACAGGATTACTGCTGCCACTGGAAATATTTTCTGACAAGGCTACTAATACGAAAGTTGTGCGCGGAGCTAGCAGACTACACGTGACAAACCAATAACTACAGAAAGAACCACTGCAAGAATCCATGAAAGCTATGGTGCAGGCTATCCTACATGGGGACCAGAAGTAGCGGTGGCTCCATTTTTCGTAAGGAGCGAAAAGAGAAATGATGATGATATTGATGATGATGATAACGTTGATGACGATGGTGATGATAATAATACTTGTATATCAAAATGATGTGTTGACAAATAAAGAATTTTTAGAAATCATTATCATTATATATAAACTGGTATACGAAAAAAATATACAAATATTCTCACCTTCTTTGTGACGAGATAATAATCTATTTTTCCGTTCAATTTTCCTTTTCCCAAACCTCTCCGTCCGTAATTAATCGACCATCCTTTCTTGTTGTCTCATCCGATCATTATCTTACTTTTACGCTTCATCTAGCGATATTCAAAATCCTGTCACATTATGCTCCAGCATATCTGTGGCCAATGTTCAAATACAACGAAAGACGCAGTCAACGCTTAAACAAATTGCTCGTACCCAAGCCTAGGCTTGACTTATTTAAGAAAAGCTTAGCGTACTCTGCTGTCAGACGGGCCTGCGCGCCCAATTCTCAACCCTTTGAAAATAACGTTCATTTGTTCGTTTCGATATTCTCTTATTCTTCTTAGATCATCGTCACACCAATAATAACTGCCCAGATCACTTACCCTTTGATTGTGAACCAATAAGATTAAGCCTGACGGACTATTGATAGATAAGCAGGTATCTTCTTTATACCAGCCGGCAACTGGCGACAAACACCTGTGGAATGAGTCTGATAATAGGACAACAGATGGCATTTAAAGATAACGAGTTAATTTTGCAAGCATGACGTGCTCAAATACATGGACTATCTTTACGCCCTGTTGGGACTTGCCAAGTTGGGACGGTTTGGACAATGGGAAACATGACGTTAAATATTTCCTTGCCAGGTTGTTTTGGTAAACAGGGATGTCGGTCGAAGCACAACAATCTTGATAAAAATTAATGCAGATAAATTATATAACCGACTTCCGACAGATGGCTCGTTGTAATAAATAAAAATTGAATTATAACACCATTGGAAGAGATTACCAGTAGTAATAATCTAAGGCAAGCAGATCGCGCGATTTAATAGTTTTGGTAAACATGATTTATAGAGGGGCAAAACCTTATAAGGTCAGGTAATAATGTTCAGATGAGAATGAGGGTAACCCCTGTGGCAGTCGCTGTTTTATACTTTTATGTATCACAGATGCCAAGGCCAGTGCGCCTTCGTTACAAGACCTGCTTCTCGCTAAAGTCTGGGGCTGATCGTATCACGCTAATAGTACGACAGTCGTCGTTTTGGTTTGTGACCACTAAGTCAGAAGTTTGGTAAAAATAGAACTTGGTAACTAGCTGCCTATCTTCGTAAAAACATAGACGTTCGTTCGACATTTGATTGACGATTTTCGATGACAATTTGCGAACGTTAGTAGGATACACAGACTCAACGTCTAAGGTAAAACTTCACATTTACGAAAACAGCAATTTGTTACAAAAGGCTGGCAATCAACACAAGTCTGAGAGGTTCCAAGTTTATTTCGAGTAAAATTACTTTCGTTGCTTTGATTCTTTGTTACTTTTATTTCAATACCAATGTATGGGGTGAAGATGACGTCCATGAATTTTCCTTTATTTATTCATGTAGTGCGATAGTTTCCTGACATTTTGTTCAGTCTCACGATTTCTCGTCTGTATTGGCCAGTTTAGCCATCTGCATGTTTGAAAACGGGTGTCTTCATTATATATTCATCGATTTGACTTTATACTGTCCGCCCTTAAGTCTGGTTTGTTTTTAAAAAAAACGAAATAAGATGCGAATAACAATGACCTTAGCCTGAAGCCACACTGTATCTTAAAGTTCAATTACCGAACGATGTCCCATTTAGGATGGGGCTGGAAGCTAGTCTTCCTACTTACATGATTTTGTAAGTCAAACCTTCTGTATATGACCACGAGTCATTTATTTTTCAATCGTTGAGAATTTTCCAACTCTAATTCTTGTTGTGCTAAGCTTTATGTTGATTTCTATAACACATGCCACTAGCAGGCTGACGGTCGTCGTCCAATACGGACTCTACGCAGTTTATTCGTACTCAACAGTTGACCACACCTTCTTAATGTATGGAACGTCTTCACTGTTCGGGCGTTAGATGGTAAGTGGCTTATAGTTGCTAAAGCTGCTGATCTATGGGAATAAACGCGTCATTTTTTAACGTTTTTGTTTCTAACACGCGTCCCATTGTAACGGCGGATATTAAAAGAATACCAGAGCCACCTTCCTGTAATTTGGTATCGAGGCTACTACAATTTGACCATGACGTCATGTCCAAGGCGGAACTATGCTACCACCCCGCTACTAAAATCAGACTTCTTACTATGGGGATTAGTTTAGATTAGAGATAAAATTAATTAGGTCTCACCCAAACAGAACCTCGCGGGGTAACATTTGTACAGTAGTATGATTGGATCTCCCACAGTAGAACCTCACGGGAAGCCATGTGAGCGGAAGCCGAAATTCCGTTTAAAACCGAAAGCATTTTAAGATTTCTGCACTGTATGCTATCTTGGTCAAGGAGAAATCATAGACAGACCGAACATTTAGGAGTCTGTTAGTGGTCAGGGGAAAGAACTAGGAGCACCTTTTAAAATTAAAAGAAGCAGTAAACTCCAGTGTTAATACTTAAACGTCCCATATCCTAGGAAACTTGCTCAAGTGTATCAAGTTAGAAAACTAACTCACCTGAAGGACGACGGCATCTTAAAACAGTTGCTCGACATACTACGGATTTCTGTGTATCATGTCTGTGTATAAATTTACCCAATCTATTGGAGTAAATTGTAACATGTATATTTTATCATTTTCGTTTGCATTTTAACATGTATAAATTGCTTATTGAAAGGGCTGGCAACCTCATCACATAAAATAACGTGCCACATAAACCATCACTGCAACAGCTGGTGACTGCTTCGTACGGGTTTCTTCAAAATGAACCAATAGCAGAGGTAGCTCCAGGCTCCGTACGGAGCAGAGAGGAGATGATGATAAAATTTGGGTGTATATATTTTAATGCCGATCTCTCTAATTAAGTTGTATATGAATATTTATACATGTAAAGAATACATTTGTCGCCTTCCGCTCTCCTAAAGCACTTTCTTCTAACTCGAAGGTTTCAGATTTATGCTCAGGGGTATCGGGAAAAATTCGGATAAGATGAAATGGTGGAAAGAAGCAGAGGTCGCATGATGTTTATATCAGGAGACACAATACTTAAAAGAGACATTTGTTTCCTCTCAGTTTTTTCTTTGGTTTGTTCAAGTTGCCAGCAGTTGAGGTTAGATACCTGTATCAGACTGGTCTCGAATACACTTGAGTAGGCAACCTGAGTAATTAACCCGGCCTTACTGCAAGGGGCGTGATGCTGCCAAAATATTTGACCCCTGAAGAGAAGGAAAAGTCCAAAACTTTACGAGGAACCAGCAGTGACGGAACCAGACCAACTTACCCCCACAGCGCCAGTTTTCCTCTTTTACAAAAAACAATTTTATTTATTTTATTCTGTTACTCAAATAACTCGCTATTAAATCTGTTTTATAAGTAAATATAAATCTACAGTTGAGTTAATCACTTATCGAGTGAATTTTATGTCTGCACCCATATGACTTATTTTTTTAAAATACATATAGATACAGAACTATACAAATTAATACCTTCTGCATCACCTTCATCTAGGGGCTTATAAAACGCAAGTCAAAAATTACATTCTCACAGAACTGGGTTCAGAATTCTAAGGTTATAGCAACTTAGATGACTCAGTTGTTATCCTTGACATTCTATAAATTCCTGTGAGACCCCCTAAAGTAGAAGCATCATTCTTCTATTTATATCTCTGCCAAGAGTAATCTTGAGCGAAGGTTGATATCTTTAAAAACCCCTCATCCTTTTACTTGGAGTTTGGCCATTAGTGGAACAAAATGGCAGCGCAGAAGAGACGACCTGCGGAAATCTTTTTAAAAAATCTCAAAACGTTCCATGTTAAGGTCATTGACCGAATGTCTCCAGAAACTAAAGCGGGACATATAACAGAATATAATAAATATTAAGACATAACAAAAAAAAATTACTGGTTAGACCCACAGAAGCCAAGAGGAAAAAAAACCAACTGTTTTGTTTGTCTTTTGGGTCTAATGTACCTACATATTTTCATACAGCTTCCGGTCATGCGGAGCTACTTTTCCTGCGATACTCATATAGCATCGTTTCTACATTTATCTCTTCTGTATCTCCGTTACTGAGATAGAAGTCTGTTTCTGTAAATTTCAATAAATAGAAAGAGCGTAGCTGATCATACACACGTTTGCAAAAGTTTACATTATTATAAGAGTATGGTATTTATCGAAATAATACGAAACAAACATAGACATATACAGCTAAATATAATCCTAAACGAGAACGACATTTCTAACTTACTTGCGATATTTTAATTTTTTTTTTTTTTAAATTTATTCCACGATTTCTCTCTGAACCCCTGATGACGAATTGTGGAACCCTGGTTGAGAAACACTAGCCTAGAGTGAAAAACCTTCATCAGTTCGTCTTTGATGTTTTGGTGATGTCTATTTTGTAAACCAGCCTACAATAGAAAAAAGGAATTAAGAGACGAATGGAAGAGGAACAGACAGTAGAACATGTGATATATATATATATATATATATATATATATATATATATATATATATATATATATATATATATATATATATATATATATATATATATATATATATATATATATATATATATATTTCTTCTTTTTTTTAAACCGTATTTGCTTTAAAAGATATCACAGAATAGCTCCCAAGCACCGACGTTGCTCTGTGTTGAACATGAATGCTAGAATCAAGGGACAAGTGATGACGTATCACATCTCGTGTGAAACAGACAGCAAAGAGGAAGCCTGAATTTGTTACCTGTTATTTGACAGGCTCCACCACAGATGCCACACCTCATATTATGTGCCTCTTACGAAGCTCCTGAGGCAGCAGAAGACCTAAACTTTCTTTGCCTCCGTAGAGACCCCTTGAAACTAAACGGGCATCTCAAAGTCACAGCAGGCTACTATTTACTGTAACATTTTTTTAAACTCAATGTTTATATCGGTTCCATACTGCGCTGGCGATCGGGTGATCCAGGTTCCAGCCCTGGCGAGGTCATTTGAAGAGTGTCGTCGACCAGGGACTGGAATAACCTGAACGGCTCCTGATCCGACCCAGCTCTAATGGGCACCTCCGAAATTGGCGAGTATCTGCCTGAATGGCGACAGGACACCTGTGTACAGGGAAAAAGGGATACTCACGTAAAATCAGTCTCAGGTTAGACATATTAACCAGAGATTTCGCCTCGAGTAATAGCTGGCGTACGATAAATATAAATAAAATAAAAATATCGGTTCATCATCGTGTGGTGCGGAGAAATAATTTGAATGCTTCTTTAGTCAGTATTATGTCCAAGTTTTATTCGAGATTTCATTAATATGTGTGTATCGACATTCCCTCTCGTGTCTCCTTTTTAATCTTCTGTTGACGATGGTTGTTCCTGCGGTGCCTGTGATCGCATTCTAGACGAGGTGCCCAAGTTACATTATTTCACTCCCAACTGAAAGCTTCCGTCAAAGCACTTCAAGTGCTCTAGGAGTAGTGGTTTATGTATAAGGTGACCATATTTTCATAACCCTAATCCGGGACAAAATAGTAGATTTGACCTATTTCAATGCATAAAATCGGGACAAAATGGTAAAGAAAAGGTCAAAAGTCGGGACATGTCCCGGAAAAGGTTGCAGATTGAGGCTGACAAAGAGGCTAAAGCATTGGAAGCCGAGGAAAGAAGAGGCTGCAGAAAGGGAAGAGAAGAAATTAGCTGCAGAAAGGGAAGAGAAGAAATTAGCTGCAGAAAGGGAAGAGAAGAAATTAGCTGCAGAAAGGGAAGACAAGAGATTAGCTGCAGAAAGGGAAGCAGAAGATAAGAGATTACAAAGGGAACATGAGTTACGACTAAGGGAGTTTGAGTTTCAGGGCCATGCTCCTGAAAATGGTGCCAGTCCCTTTGCCTCTGATGCCACTGCTAGCCAAGGAGCCTCAACCTCAGCTATGAATTTCCATTTAGATCATTTTGTTGAGAAAGACGATGATATAGAGAGCTACCTAAATAGGTATGAACTATTAGCTACCACGTATGGGTTAGAGAGAGAAAGGTGGAGCTTAAAGTTATCTCAAGGACTTCGTGGGGCAGCTTATGAAGTTTTTGCAAAAATGAGCAGAGGTGATCAGGAAAATTATGACATGCTAAAGCAGGCTCTTTTGTTAAGATATGAAAAGAATGCAGAATTTTATAGGAAAAAATTTAGGAATGCTAAACTACTGTCAGGTGAAACCTATCACCAGTTCTCTGCACGAATAGTGACATACTTGGAGAAATGGACTTCTCTGGGGAAAACCCAAGATCTTAAGGAAATGGTCCTTATAGAGCAATTAAGAGAGTCCATGGCTCCAGACCTGAGAAAGTTTCTCATGGAACAAGGTGCAGAGAGGCTGGGTGAGTTGCTAAATGTTGCTGAAAGGTATCAAGCAGCTCAAGCAGAGGTAACAGGTAATAAAAAGAAACAAGTGGATAACTTTAGAGCACCACAGAACTTTAATAAATTTGATCCTAGGGATCAAAACAAAGGTAAGCACCAGTTTGATAGGCCACGGTATGAAAATAAAAATAAAACCCCACAATTCGATGAAAGGAAATATGATGAAAGAAAATCTTTCAACCAAGGAAAAAGGTGGTGTAAAAATTGTCAGATGGACAATCATGACACTGACCGTTGCAGAAGGAAACCTGTGTATATGGCCACCCTTCAGGTCAGGTCGACCTCAAGACAGGAGGAGGATATTATGTTAGATACCACTCCAGAAGAGATGAGGAAGGCACAGGCTGGGGATAAAACACTCAAGCCTTGTTTCAGAAAATTGTCAACTTGTCATACAACTCCAGGCAAGGGAGATTTTTACATGAAAAACAAGTTGATGTATAGGAAGACTGGAGCTAGATCCAAAGGTCAGGGACAGCTGGTACTTCCTAAAAGATATAGGGCAGACTTAATAAGGAGCCTACACGTGAAACCAGATGGGGACCATGAGAAGATAGGTACCATCATTCAAAAGGTGGCTCACAATTATTATTGGCCCAAAGCAAGATGGGACATTGAGAATTTTGTAGAAAGGTGTAGCATAGCACATGAGGGAACACCCACAAGTGGGAACATTGATCAGGACCTGGACACGCTACGGGGCAAAATTAGGCCTGATAATAAAAAGAAAAATAGATTTGATAAAGTGGACCAAATGGAATGGGAAGCCCCTTTTCACGGACAAGCTTCACTTAACTGTTTTACAATGGCCACTATGCAGAGAGTGCAAACAGATGTCTTACCCCAGGATAAGCCGAAAATCCCTCAATCGGACTTAAACAAACTGGAGGAAGAGGATGTAGAGAAGAAATCTCTCATCAAGAATTTTAAGTGGGGAGAAAGCCCCAGGAAAAGAATTGGTAGCGGTCGTTTTGTGAATGATAAATCTGGGAGGAAAAATCATCACTATAAAGCTTCGAGTGGAAGAGACCATACCGGTGCATGGACAAATAGGTCCACAAAATTAAAGGTCCATATGTAGCTTTGTTAAGAACGTGGACTGATGAAAAGGCAGAGGAAAACATTACATCTTCATACCAACATGTGAATGAGCTGACCACTCGTTTAAAAACTGGCTGGAAACTTGCCAATGAAACTTTGAAACAAGCCAGGAAGAAACATGCTGCCTATTATAACAGGAAGGCGAAAGACAGAGATTTGGCTGTGGGAGAGAAGGTACTGCTTCTTCTCCCCGGGAGTCAGAATAAGTTACAAATTGGATGGCAAGGTCCATATACAGTTCTAGAGAAGGTGTCTAGAACAAATTATAAGATAGATAAGAAGGGGAAAGAAAAAATCTATCATGTGAATCTCCTGAAGAAATATTTGGAAAGAGAACATCAGGAGGAGACACACTTGTTGACCTTGTCCATCGCCATGGAGATGAAAAAGGAACCACTTTCATCATTTGAGTATCCATTACACCCCTGTGAGACAGCAGCACAGGTGAAAATCAGTACACATTTAACGAAAACTCAGAAAGAGAGAGTGCAACAGGTTCTAAATAATCATGCAGAGGTGTTAACAGACCGACCAGGGCATACAAACCTATTGGAATATGATATGAAACTGATAGACCCCACACCTGTCTGTATGAAACCATATTCGATTCCGTTTGCTAAGGAGAAAGCTTTGAAGGAAGAGATAGACTATCTATTGAAGGAAGGAATTATTTCACACAGTGAATCTTCGTATAGTTCCGGTGTTGTACTCTTAAGGAAGCCCTCTGGAGAACATAGACTCTGTATAGATTACAGGAGACTGAATGCTATTACAGAAGGACAGGTGGATCCATTGCCGGATACAAATCAGCTGTTTGCCAGACTAAATAAAGCTAAATATTTCTCAAAAGTGGATTTGAGTAAAGGATACTATCAGATTCCAGTAAAGCCTGAGGTTAGACCATACCTAGCCTTTAGTACCTCAGAAGGACACTATGAGTTTAATAGATTGCCATTTGGATTGAAGAATGCGCCTAGTGTCTTCTCTAGAATGATGAGAAAGTTATTGGACCCTCTGAATAATCCATGTATAACAAATTTCATGGATGATATCCTTATAGCAACAGAAACATTTGAGGAACACATTGACTCTCTGAAGATGCTGTTTGATCGACTTGGGGAAGCAAATTTAACAGCCCGACCAACCAAATGTTGCGTTGGATGTAAAGAATTGGAATTTTTGGGACACACAGTTTATCAGGGAAACATGACCCCTGACCCAAAGAATTTAGAGAAACTAAAGAAAGCCCCGAGACCAGAAACCAAGAAGGACGTGAGATCCTTTGTCTCATTATGTGGTTTCTACCAGAAGTATATCAAAAACTTTAATTCCATATGTGCACCGTTAACTGATTTGACACGTAAAGGACATCCAGATCGCATTACATGGACCCCACAATGTGAAATGGCTTACCAAGAATTGAAGGAAAAGCTCACAAGTAAACCTATTTTGAAATTACCTGACTTAAGTCAAGAATTCATAGTAAGGACGGATGCAAGTAATTTTGGGTTAGGTGCAACTCTACTACAGAAATCAGATGCATTGGATGGGGAATTAAGCCCAGTGGCATATGCTAGCAGAAAGTTGAATAAAGCTGAAATCAACTACTCAACTAGCGAAAAAGAATGTCTTGCAGTAATATGGGCAATAAAGAAATTCAATATTTATCTGTATGGGAAGGCATTTAAGTTGCAAACGGACCACAAACCTTTATCGTTTCTAGCCCAGGCTAGGCATGAGAACTCTAGGTTACTCCGATGGTCCTTGCTTTTGGCTCCCTATAATTTTAGCATTGAGTATATATCTGGAAAAACAAATTTGGGAGCGGATTTTTTAAGCCGCCATCCGTGTGATGAGAATCACCGTAAACCCCAGAAATAATAATAAATTTCTCTATGTGTATATAGAATAAAGGACTGACATATAATGTCTGTTTTAAGAGGGGAGATGTCATGAATTATTCTAATCCCCATATATAAATTAAAACGTAAATGCAAAGCCTAACAAATAAATTTAATAAAAGGAAGAAGAATGGTAAAGAACAGTGCTGTCACAATGACTGTACTCGAAATCCCCCTTGTTTTCTACTTAGTCGGCAAATTGTAACGCTTTCACGTTGATAGTAAAAGCCTACTGTATTATTACCCGCTTTCTTCAATGAAACGTGTGCTGTATTTCTTGGAAAAACATCGAGATACGCAAGCTGAACAATGACCTAATTTTAATATTTCATTCATTCCATTTTATACACGGCGTAACTAAAGACAGATGGACTAAAGGATAGAGAGAAGGGAGAGGCATAAAGCCGAACACGTGCAACACTAAACACGCGTCGCGCGATACACAATTGCTGCCATCACGCGTGTAAGGCCACATGCACTAACTTTATTTCGAATCGACAGTGATAAAATTCACTACCCTTCCCAGAGTTAGGTTTTTAAATCCTGAAAAATTCTTATTAGGAAAGATGACAATAGATAGGTTTACGTTTGAAAACATTACAGTACCCAGACAGCACATCTTCGAAACAGGAGGTAGAAGAAATTGCATATTTTGAACGCAGCCACTTGGCTCTTTTAAATTTGTATATTTGGGTTCCTTAGGGCTTGATGACAAAGAATATGTTAAGTGTTATGCAAATAGTCTAGGAATTAACAAGTTATAGCCAAAATAAAATGATGGTGCTGTCAGACAACACCCAAAATCAGAATCGCTCAGTGGTAGATTTTTTAAACCACCATTGTACGGGAAATGGGCCACAAGTTACATTTGAACTGATTGGCTGGAATGATATGTAAGGCTAAACACGATTAGTCGGACTATAAATGCTATCCTTGGTTGTTAGGGGAGACGTAGGAAGGTAAAAATTTTTCAAACACTTGTCGAAACGTGGCTCCATTGGTCAGACTCGCTGATATAATCACTTAGGAGCGTTAGTTCGAGACCACTAGTTCAAATAAGCTTGATAAAGCAACAGTGCGTTGAAGCCAGCTCATATTTTTGCTAAATAAAAGCCTGGAACATAAGCAGATGGGAATTTGTGCCAGTATTTGTGCCAGAATTCATTGCTAGTCAACGTATCTGTGTTTATTTCCATGAATTGTGGTAAGCTTGAAACATTCAGTATCTTTTAATGAAAATTGAATGTGAATTGTTAATTTATGCCTGTATATATGTGTAGTTCAGTAGCAAACATGATGTAAAGCCTATAATGCTCCAGCCTGAACAGAAGGTGTCGGAGGAAAGTAAAACTGCATGGAATGGCCAAACAGTACACAGACACCTAGATTATTGATTAGACAGAAATAATGCTGGAAGTGCAGAGGCGTAGTAACCATTAAGGAGGTTAATACTGGTATAAAGTATTTCAGATGAAGCTGACAGTTGGCCTAACGCTCTGAACTCAATGTTTGTGATGTATTGTGATCAGTGTAGAAAGAGAGTATAAATTAGTTATGACGTAGAAGGTACATCCTTCTTGTTTTCAGGGACCGTGGTCTTAACGTTATTGAGCAGCACCTGGTCAGAGCTTTGCTGAATCCAGAGTCGGACAGCATACTCCTTGGTCCATTTAGCTATCAGTGAGGTGTCTCCAGAGCCCAGGGGAGAAATCGAGCAGAGGAGTCCCTTCCTGCCGCCATCACGCAAGATAAGCTGATGTGGCCAGCTGAGCTCAACATTATGTACCCCCATCTTAAAATGACAGTGTAAAATACAATTAAGAGGGGAATTTAATTGTTTTAATATCAGGAACTGAGAACATCTCCAATACTAGTTCCAATAAAGACAAACTATTGAAGTCATGATGACAAATACCAACAGAGCTTGAACAAAACAAAACCAGTATTACCTCATATTACTACTACACAACTGACACACATAGGATATTTTTAATAATATATGTCACTACATGAATCATATTAATAAATTCTGTACATATACCTTGTAATTAAAATTGATTGTGATTCCTGGTTCCCTTTGTATTTGAATCAGGACACATATACATTCATGACAGCAATGAATACATATTGCTATTTGAACAGTTATCAGTGACTCCTTTAATATATCCTTGTAGAGTGTTTTATGTATGTGAGTGTCACAGTGTTGTCAAGTGTAGTGGAATAAATTAAATTGTTTATCTGTCTGTTGTTGTTTTGACTTACACTTCATCATACACATACCCTAGACATATAACGTAGTCATCACACTATTCCAGAATAATTATGACTGAGGTATACATATGTGGCAGCAAGTAAGGTTATATATAATACACTACTCTTATTAGATATATATACCTTCACAGCTGATCTCAGTCAGTACACTAAGTCCCCTATAAATATTTATAACATCCCACTTCACCACAAAGACCATGTCCAAGGTTTTCTTGCAGTTTTTTGAAAACATTGTTCTGTCCTTTCCTTTCAGCACCTCCAAAATTGGAATGTGTGTTGTCTGCGCATAATCCAACTACTTTCCTGTCTAAACCATTTTCAGTTATGCAGTCATTAAGAGAACTACTTACAATATCAGATGTTTCACCTGGCAATGACTTTAACTCTAATATTTTAATTTTCACTCCATTACTGTGATCAAAGTATCTGACAAGCAAAGGAAAAATCTTGAATTCTTTGTGGTTGGATGCATCTGTCAGTACATAAATAAATTTAGACTTTTCTAGGTCACACCTTAACTCATTTAGAATATGGGGTGCCAAGACATTTCGAATAATGGCTTCTGTTTTCGTACGTGCACATGCACATTTTGGCTCTAAAGTAACCTGAAGTAATTTTGATGTGCAATCCATAGACCTGAAAGTATGATTGTGTAGCACTGTATGGTATGCAAAGGCGTCTTCTATAGCAGCTAATTGCTCTTCTTGGTCACCAATTTTATCAGCTCTGAAGAAAGTGGTTAACGACGAGCTTGATGCAGCTGTAACGACGGCTCTCATGTTTCTCACTGCTTATGTGGTTCTTAATATCACCACGTCCACTATGGCTTATCGAAAACCCGGAGGCACATATACATTGAAGTTTGATGTACTCTTTTTAATAAACGGATATTCCTTTTGTAAATCTTCATTGAAACTGCATTTACGCTGTGGTACCATTTTCTTACAACAATAACAAAATATGCACAAATAGTTCACCGTTTAAATTAAATAAACGTATACCGTACGCAAAATCTTGGTACTTTACCACTACCTAAAATTTCAAATAACTGCGAATATCACATTGGAACTACAAAACTAATTCGCGGTTTGACAACCTCTTGTGCTGTTTCGGCGCCAGTTCACTAATAATTAAAAATTCCCTCAAGTTAGCCATGGAATAATAATTTTTTGTTTTAATCTGTGAGATTTGTGCCAAAGTGGCGAATTCGTCCAAAACCGGGACAAATTGGCGTCCCGGATTGCATCGAAAAAAAGTCGGGACAAATTATCAAAAATGGTCGAAAACCGGAACTGTCCCGGAAAAACCGGGACGTCTGGTCACCTTATTTATGTAGCATGTTTAATTGATGATGTTGCCAGCTCCTCGCACAATGTTATTTCAGTCGCATCTTACGACATGCCAGAGGGAACAGTGGCCCTGTTCTCATTTGTCCTCTCAGAGAACTAGTAGATCAAGTGGGTCTTACACAAATAGGCTTTTTACTCATGACGTCTGTTCTCAAGGCAGGCACACGGGTAACATTTTACAGCAGAACTCAGATTATGCAAACCCCGATTATCCGAACTGCCGATTAACCGAATCACAAAACTCGGAGAATGCGGCCACGGTCTGTAACTTAGGCACCCTTGGCAGAGTCATACCGCGTGGTCATTATTTTCAGTCTCGTCCCAGATGTAGTGTAGTCGTGTAGTCACAGTGAGAAATTGTCTGCTAAAATGAAAAATGTTGAAAAGTTCATCGCTGAAATGTTATATTGGAACATATGTTTAAAGTGTGCGCTAATCAATAAATTATTTTTCTTTGCTGATAAGAATGTTTTTCCCTTAATCCGGTTATCCGAAATTTGGACTATCCGAACAACTCTTGTCACAAATTAATTCGGATAATCGAAGTTCCACTATAATATGAGGTAAACTTGCTAACTACAGCGGACCATTAATAGAAAGTATTGCATCTGTGATGTCGTCTGTAGACACGACAGTTTCCGTGCTTCATTTAGCAGGTGTGCGATCCGCATGAGCTATTCGAGTTAAGAACATTGACACAATACACGCACATGCACTGCATCTGGGAGGCACATATATGCAGGCTACGTAGATGCCGCTTTTGAGATGTGGGTAAGGGACTTAGAGATGCAATAAACGCCACCGACATCAGAGAACTCGTGTTTGTTCAAGATGGCATTAAGATCTTAATGCTTGACAACATGGCGTAGAGAAAATATGAGAGACGGGGGAAACTCATAGAGGAAATAAAAGCACTTAATGTCGTTTATCATAAACGAGATTTTACGAGTATGAGACGCCGTGAGATAATCTGATGATAAAGGTTATTGAGAGAATATTGTTATGATTGTGCACATTCAGTTGCTCTTTTATCACTAAAAAAATAAAATCTACGATTCGCTCCCGTATCTTGGCTTAAACTGTCTGGTTATATGCCTACAACGTGATGAGGTCAGAGATGGTGTCTTGTCGTTGAGCGCAGATGTTTCGCCTGCATCTTAAATAATTTGTTGGATGCAGGCGCATACAGACACGAAGATCCGCTCGGTTTGATCCGAGTTGGTTAAATAACACGGATTTATTGACTGAATGATCCGTCACGCACCGCGGTCTCTCACATGTGAGTTGGTATCTCGTGTTAAATGGACTCATACTTAACGTTAGAGGAGAAATAAGTGGAGATGTCCTGTTGTGAAGTCATAGGTAAAGGTAGCCTAATAGTGGATACGCACGTAGGGGAATGAAGTTTTAAAGAATTTATCTATACTCGGTTTCAGCTTTGTGAGATGAGGTAATCAGTTCCCTTCCTTGTTGCCTTTGTCTTCCTGAACTAACTAAAGAGCAAAGTCAGGTACCAATTTTAACAGCTGGATAGACAGGAACCTGGTTTCAAGCCCGGTCTCCTAACCACTCTAGCACTCGGAAGATTGTTGTAAAGTAAAAGGGCTAAAATGTAGCACAAATAAAAGTACAGAGAATAAAGGAGCTAAAATGTAGCACAAAGAAATAGTAAGTATCGTTCTGACGGAGTTACACAAACAAAACCATTAGATGGCTTCTAAGAACACCTTCAACAGAAGGGACGAAAACAACCGATAGGAATTTTTTTTTTAAACAGAGAAATATAATATTTTGTTTATAGAACTTGATTATCTGATACAGAACAAGAGAAAAGTAGAAACACCAATGCATGATAGGTAAAGGAGGTAAATGATCCCGTTACACGCCTATTGAGGCATATTGGGAATACGGTGTTAGGCCAGTATTTTCTTGACCATCGGCACACTAAGGGTGATGTGGTCAGCATCACGCCGGCCGCCTTAACCTTCCCAGAGTTGCTCTGGCACCCAATTCATGAGGCTGAGTCGACCCCGGAACCGTTTGCGGTCTAAACAATCCCACCTCAACTGGGGATCGAACCATGGACCACCGAGCTAGGAAGCCAGTGCGCTAATTACTGCGTTACCGCGGCTCTTAATGCATGATGGTCACCATAATTTCGAACAACTGAGACTGCGTTGGGGGGGGGGGGGGGGAAAAATCACAAACAAAAACAAACAGAATATGCAGTAATGAAGCAGCACAGACAGAAATTCTTCATCGCGTGGTCTCATATAACCACATGGGTGTGTCGTAGATTTCTGATAGGGGAATTAAGACTTGGGTTGGTCCCTTCTGAATAGATTAGAATGAGTGATAGCCACAGTGAGAGATGATAGTAGAAATAGATTTCCACGAGTGAGATGGTAGAAATTTATAGAGGCTGTCCCGGAAAGCGAGAATCTTCTCTCTCTCCGCCTATCTTCTACAACAGATCCAGAGGAGTCAGACAGTCTATAAACTATATATATTAATATATATATATATATATTACCACTCACGTGCACACGTAGTGAAATTGACAGAGATACAACGGTAAAATACCTCCAAAGATAACATGTAAGGATAAAAACATAATGCGTAGGTTGCTGATAGTACATGATCGCCCAGACCGCGGGTCATCACCCTCCATAAAAATTGACTTGCTAGACAGGAGGGGAACGGCGGATAAAAAAGGAAAAAAATATGACTGGAAAGATTGCGTGAGACTGGAAAGGCTAAGGAGACGCAATTGGGGGGGGAAACGGAGAAAAGTCACGTTTCCCAAGTTGACATAAAGCAAGGAACTCGACAGAAGGGACCTTGGATATGTTACGCCACAGTCATTTATTGGTCGCTTTTGCGATACCAAGCCTTTGATTTGAATTCATCGGCAGAACGCAGATGTTTGGAATATTACAAAAATTAAAAAGTAACTTTTTCGTAATATTAATGTTAGGAATATAAAAATTAGCTGGCCGGATGGCCCATTCTGAGCAGTGAACTAATATGTTCTTAATTTTACAGACGGATAGATAATATTGAAGATAATGACAAAAGACAGTGTTGTTCACATCAACGACAGACTGTATGGAATAAAAAGTGTCGCTATTTGCACAAAAAAAACACGACCTCGAGACGCAGGTGTTCAAATCTACTTAGTAGGGAAGCGAAGGGACATTGGTGGGAGCTGTGTCTAAATATAACTTTTAACGACAAAATTTTGGAGGGGAGAGAAAGGTTGGTTCAAAAATCAAGTACGTTTTGAAAAAAAAAACAAGTAGAGACGGACAGACTAACAGATAAACATCCATACTTGACTGAAGCATGACTGAAATGACTTTAGGGTAGGAAATTTGAATTTCAAATAAACCTAGGCAGTGATTGGCCACAGACAATCATTTTATCGGCGCTCAGACGCGCAAGTGGGGCCATTCCTCAATAGTTGTTCGATGATAGACACAGTATTTTAAAGTGTGGTGATTTCCAAATGAAAGAAAGTGAAATAAGTTCAGGGACGCCATACTATAGCCAGCAGCTCAGCTGAGTTTTGCTAGCATTTCTGTGTTCTTTATTCATAATCTGGTAAGATTGAAATTATTTCTTTGTATATTTTGAATATTGTTTAATGTTCGAGTGATTTGATACTGCCATATCGAAATCTAGCCTTACAAACAAGTAGGGATTTGCTCTAGACCCCCCGCCCAAGTCAGGGTCTAGGGACCAACAATATACATAAACTCCAGCAAGGGTTAGGAAAGACAGATCAAGTGTTGAGAATAATGAAACATATTACCTATCCACTTTTAGGGAAGGAAACTAATAAATATTTTTCAGAATCTATAGTCTGGGAGGACCTATCTGATGTAAAACCACCATGGTAAATGTGCTGTTTGGTCAGAGAGATCTGACCTGTCTGTATGATGTGGTTGTTGTGTCCGTGTTGTGTCCAGACGTGGGTAGAGAATAGAATTTTGACACATAGCCAATACTTTGATTGCAGAGCTGTGAGTTTCAGCTGTCAACAAGGCGGTGTCCATTCAGTTGGTGATCTTACTCGAGTGTATCTGTGCAGTACGTTGTGACAGAGACCACTATTATTGCCCGCCAGCACGGAGAGGTGGGACCACCAGATTTCAGCACCAGAGCTACATATGCAAGATGAGTGAGCCTCTGGTCTGCTGGAAGTTCACCAACGCCTTTTAGTTGCTAATACCCCATAAAATTCCTGCAATTTACTGGACACTGTGTAGTCAATATAGACAGGTGTGATGAGGCCACCCCAACAGCACAAGCATTAACTATCCTCCCAAGTAGATGACTACTAGAACATTTTAATAAAACTAACTAGTCTAGTACTTATATATGTACACTCTTGCATTTATTATGTAACATTACATGCATTTCTTTCATAATTTTTAAATCCTTTTTTTTTTTTTTTTTTAAAGTTCTGGTCAACATAAAACTTGATCCAGAACAAATAAATGTAATATAATTCTATCAAAAATTTTACACACGTGAGTTAGTTCAGTGTATTTTAACATTTGTTAATATTATTAGTCTGCTTAAATATCTGTGGGTGTATCTATAATTATCACACCACATTACATATCATTACCCTAGACATTTTACATAGATACATTCATTAGAAAGAAAAAAAATAAGTGTGAGGTCGTAGTGGTAGCAAGAAAGGCCTTCTGTCAATTCACAACTACATTTTATCTCAGGAGCCTTCACAGCTGGCCTCATACATTACATTTAGTAATATCACCATCATACAATACCATCAAACCCACTACATACATTGGGGTCTTGTCCAGGGATAATTAGCCCAACAGTAATATTAGGATCTCCTGGTTGGAGAAATAAAATTAGGGGAAAAAAATTGTGAAATTCCCTTTAAAATTAAAAGTGTCCCTGCAGATAAAAGTTGGTGAATCTTCACAGCCAGTGATAATTAATTAGTTAACTGGTTAGTTAGAATTAGTTAGACTATAGTCATAAGAAGTACTTAGTGTATTTACTGGTTAGAGATTTAGCTTGTATATTATTATATTGTCTGAAAAGTATGGCGGAGCTAGCAAAATTCCGATCAGCTGCTGTGCTGACCGCAAAGGAGATGGGAATGGATGGTCAAATTTTAATTCAATATGTAACGGCTGAATGTGATAAATATATTGAAAGGGAAGATAGAAAGGTAGCTGAAGAGAAGAGGTTACAAATTGAGGCTGATAGAGAAATTAAGAGGCTGCAGATTGAGGCAGAAGAAAAACGACAGCAAAGGGAGGCAGAAAAAAAAAGGTTGACTGCCGAAAGGGAGGCAGAAGAAAAACGACAGCAAAGGGAGGCAGAAGAAAAAAGGTTGACTGCCGAAAGGGAGGCAGAAGATAAAAAGGCCGAAAGGGAGGCAGAAGATAGAAGGTTGCAAAGGGAGCACGAATTACGACTAAGGGAGCTGGAATTACAAGGCCCGGCTCCTGAAAATGGTGCCAGCCCTTTTGCCTCAGATGCTACGCCCAGTCTGGGAGCCTCAAACTCAGCTATGGGGTTTCATTTAGACCATTTTGTTGAAAAAGACGATGACATAGAGGGGTACCTAGGACGTTTTGAGTTATTAGCTACTACATATGGGTTAGAGAGAGAGAGGTGGAGTTTAAAGCTATCACAGGGATTGAGAGGTACTTCTTATGAAGTATTTGCCAAAATGAACAGGGAAGACCAAGACAATTATGACATGTTAAAGCAGGCTTTGTTATTAAGGTACGAGAAGAATGGTGAATTTTATCGTAAGAAATTTAGAAATGCCAAACTGTTGTCTGGGGAGACATACCACCAATTCTCTGCTAGACTAGAAACCTATTTGGAGAAATGGACGGCTCTGGGGAAGACCCAAGATCTTAAAGAAATGATCATGATTGAGCAATTGAGAGAGTCCATGGCTCCAGACATGAGAAAATTTCTCATGGAACAAGGTGCAGAGAAGTTGGGGGAAATTTTAAATGTTGCTGAGAGGTATCAGGCAGCTCAGGCAGAGGTAAGTGGTGCTAAAAAGAAGCACATAGACAATTTTAAAGCTCCACAGCAATTTAATAAATTTGATAATAGAGAGCAGGGAAATAAAGGTAGGACAAACTTTGAGCGGCCAAGAAATGACTATCGCGACAGAAACTCACAGTTCAATGACCAAAAGTTCAATGAAAGAAAACCGTTGAACCAAGGAAAAAGATGGTGTAAATGGTGCAAGAAGGATAACCATAACACCGAATTTTGTAGAAGGAAACCTTCAAACATTGCTGCAATGAAGTCGGGGACGCGAAGATTAAAGGTTAATCCTAATGGACAACAGGAACCTTATCACCCCCCAGTTTGTGAGGATGTTATTTGTAATGGGGTCACCATAAGGTGCCTTTATGATACAGGTTTGGATTATGATTCAGTTGTGAAGTCTAGCCTAGTGGACCCAAGTCAGTATACCACAGAAACAGTGGAAATACAAGGGGCGACTAAGGACATACCACTCATGACACTTCCCATCGCAAGGATAACGGTGAAAACTCGCTATGTGGAGGGAGAAATCAGAGCAGCAGTGATAGATGAACCAATCTACCCTCTGATATTGGGGTGTAGATACGTCTTCTTGGGGAATCCCGAGAAACCTGTGATCATGGCGACAGTGCAGACCAGGTCACAGAAGAAGGAGGAAGAAGGTGAACCTATAAATGCTCATCCAGAGGAGATGAGGAAGGCGCAGGCTGAGGATAGGACACTCAAGCCCTGTTTTAAAAAATTGCCCAAATGCCACACACCTCCGAGCAAGGGGGAATATTTCATGAAGAACAAACTCTTATACCGGAAGGCCGGAACTGGAACAAATGGTCACAACCAGCTGGTTCTTCCCACTTCATATAGAGATAAAGTGATGGAACTCGGGCATGCGATTCCTTTCAGTGGTCACATGGGGATCAGCGCCACAGGACAGCGTATAGCTTGTCATTACTTCTGGCCAGGGATAACGGAGGATATAAAAAGCTATGTCAAATCCTGCCCAGAATGTCAAAGGGTAGCTCCAAAGCACTGGACTGCTCCTGCAACTCTAGGGGAAATGCCCATAGTGGGAACACCTTTTGAGAGGGTTGCAGTGGATATTGTAGGACCTCTCACTCCGACCAAGAGGAGGAACAGTTACATCCTTACTCTGGTGGACACTTGTTCTATGTGGGGAGAGGCGGTAGCCCTGCCATCAATTGATTCAAAACATGTAGCAGAGGCACTACTTACAATATTTACCCGATTAGGATTCCCGCATCAAATCTTGACGGATAATGGTTCTCAGTTCAAGGGGAAACTAACGGAAGAAGTTTTTAAGCTATTTCAAGCCAGACACTTTCATTGTAGTCCGTACCATCCACAAGGGAACGGCCAGGTAGAGAGGTTCAACGGGACTCTCATTTCTATCCTGAGAAAGCTGGCACACGAAAAACCGGATCTGTGGGATCAATTCCTGCCCGCCGCATTGTTTGCGTACCGGGAGGTACCACATAGTTCAACCGGGATGGCTCCCGCAACTCTGCTATTTGGGAGGCCAATAAAAGGTCCATTAGAAGCTCTATTAAGGACCTGGACAGATGAGAAGGCGGAAGAGACTGTTACCTCATCGTATCAATACGTGAACGAACTGACCACTCGTTTGAAAGCTGGATGGAAACTGGCAAATGATAATTTGAAGCAAGCCAGGAAGAAACATGCAGCATATTTTAATAGGAAGGCAAAGGACAGGGAACTGGCAGTCGGAGAGAAGGTGCTGCTTCTACTACCCGGAAGCCAGAATAAATTACAAATTGGTTGGCAAGGTCCATATACGGTTCTAGAGAAAGTGTCTAGAACAAACTATAAAATTGACAAAAAGGGGAAGGAGAAAGTTTATCATGTAAACCTGTTAAAGAAGTATCTGGACAGACCACTCCAGGAAAGCACCCCCTTATTGACCTTGGCTATTGCAACCCAGATGCAAAAAGAACCACTCACCTCACATGAATACCCATTACATCCTTGTGAAACCGCAGCACAGGTAAAAGTCAGTAAGCACCTGACTAAAAACCAGAGGGAGAGAGTTCAACAAGTTCTGGAGGAACATACAGATGTATTAACAGATAAACCAGGCCATACAAATTTGCTACAGTATGACATGAAACTGGTAGACTCAAACCCAATCTGTATGAGAGCCTATTCTATTCCGTTCGCGAAGGAGAAGGCATTGAAGGAAGAAATAGAGTATTTGTTGAAGGAGGGGATTATTTCGCACAGTGAATCATCTTTTAGTTCTAGTGTCGTTTTGTTGAGAAAACCGTCTGGGGAACACAGACTGTGCATAGATTACAGGAAACTGAATGCTGTCACAGAAGGACAAGTGGATCCATTACCAGACACAAAACAGTTATTTGCCAGACTGAACAAGGCAAAATACTTTTCAAAGGTGGATCTTAGTAAAGGCTATTACCAGATCCCAGTGAAGCCTGAAGTGAGACCTTATTTGGCTTTTAGCACTTCGGATGGACATTATGAATTCAATATGCTACCATTCGGACTGAAAAATGCTCCGAGTGTGTTTTCAAGGATGATGCGCAAATTGTTGGATCCCCTGAATAACCCATGTATCACGAATTTCATGGATGATATTCTCGTCGCCACAGAGACATTTGAAGAACACATTGAAGCTCTGGAGATGTTGTTTGATAGACTTCGGGAGGCGAACTTAACTGCTAGGCCAACAAAATGTTGTATTGGATGCAAAGAGTTGGAATTCTTGGGACACACTGTATATCAGGGTAATATGACCCCTGATCCTAAGAACTTGGAAAAACTGCAGAGAGCACCTAGGCCGCAAACAAAAAAGGACGTGCGATCATTTGTGTCGTTATGCGGATTTTATCAGAAATACATCAAGAATTTTAACGCTATTTGTGCTCCTCTGACTGATCTGACTCGCAAGGGACTTCCAGATAAAATTATTTGGACTGCACAATGTGAACTAGCGTTCCAAGAGTTAAAGGAAAAACTCACTAGCAAGCCTATTCTCAAACTGCCTGATTTGACACAGGACTTTGTCTTAAGAACCGATGCAAGTAATGTAGGACTAGGAGGGGCTTTGTTGCAAAGATCATCTTCACCTGATGGGGAACTGAAACCAGTCGCTTATGCAAGCCGTAAATTGAATAAGGCGGAACAAGGATACTCCACAAGCGAAAAAGAATGTTTAGCGTTAATCTGGGCAATAAAGAAGTTTCAAATTTATCTGTATGGTAGGACTTTTGTGGTGGAGACGGACCATCAGCCTCTCGTATTCTTATCTCAGGCTAAGCATGAAAACGCAAGATTGCTGAGGTGGTCTTTATTGCTTCAACCTTATCAGTTCAGTATCCAATATATCCCAGGCAAATTGAATGTCGGTGCAGATTTCCTCAGTCGGCACCCCTGTGATCAAAATTAGAGTAGTGGCAGACGTGAGGAGTAATTTTACCTATGTGTATCGCTGGTTTTGGAACTTGCCATAGGCATGTTTTCAAGTGGGGAGATGTGTAGTGAAATTGACAGAGATACAACGGTAAAATACCTCCAAAGATAACATGTAAGGATAAAAACATAATGCGTAGGCTGCTGATAGTACATGATCGCCCAGACCGCGGGTCATCACCCTCCATAAAAATTGACTTGCTAGACAGGAGGGGAACGGCGGATAAAAGGAAAAAAATATGACTGGAAAGATTGCGTGAGACTAGAAAGGCTAAGGAGACGCAATTGGGGGGGAAACGGAGAAAAGTCACGTTTCCCAAGTTGACATAAAGCAAGGAACTCGACAGAAGGGACCTTGGATATGTTACGCCACAGTCATTTATTGGTCGCTTTTGCGATACCAAGCCTTTGATTTGAATTCATCGGCAGAACGCAGATGTTTGGAATATTACAAAAATTAAAAAGTAACTTTTTCGTAATATTAATGTTAGGAATATAAAAATTAGCTGGCCGGATGGCCCATTCTGAGCAGTGAACTAATATGTTCTTAATTTTACAGACGGATAGATAATATTGAAGATAATGACAAAAGACAGTGTTGTTCACATCAACGACAGACTGTATGGAATAAAAAGTGTCGCTATTTGCACAAAAAAACACGACCTCGAGACGCAGGTGTTCAAATCTACTTAGTAGGGAAGCGAAGGGACATTGGTGGGAGCTGTGTCTAAATATAACTTTTAACGACAAAATTTTGGAGGGGAGAGAAAGGTTGGTTCAAAAATCAAGTACGTTTTGAAAAAAACAAGTAGAGACGGACAGACTAACAGATAAACATCCATACTTGACTGAAGCATGACTGAAATGACTTTAGGGTAGGAAATTTGAATTTCAAATAAACCTAGGCAGTGATTGGCCACAGACAATCATTTTATCGGCGCTCAGACGCGCAAGTGGGGCCATTCCTCAATAGTTGTTCGATGATAGACACAGTATTTTAAAGTGTGGTGATTTCCAAATGAAAGAAAGTGAAATAAGTTCAGGGACGCCATACTATAGCCAGCAGCTCAGCTGAGTTTTGCTAGCATTTCTGTGTTCTTTATTCATAATCTGGTAAGATTGAAATTATTTCTTTGTATATTTTGAATATTGTTTAATGTTCGAGTGATTTGATACTGCCATATCGAAATCTAGCCTTACAAACAAGTAGGGATTTGCTCTAGACCCCCCGCCCAAGTCAGGGTCTAGGGACCAACAATATACATAAACTCCAGCAAGGGTTAGGAAAGACAGATCAAGTGTTGAGAATAATGAAACATATTACCTATCCACTTTTAGGGAAGGAAACTAATAAATATTTTTCAGAATCTATAGTCTGGGGGGGACCTATCTGATGTAAAACCACCATGGTAAATGTGCTGTTTGGTCAGAGAGATCTGACCTGTCTGTATGATGTGGTTGTTGTGTCCGTGTTGTGTCCAGACGTGGGTAGAGAATAGAATTTTGACACATAGCCAATACTTTGATTGCAGAGCTGTGAGTTTCAGCTGTCAACAAGGCGGTGTCCATTCAGTTGGTGATCTTACTCGAGTGTATCTGTGCAGTACGTTGTGACAGAGACCACTATTATTGCCCGCCAGCACGGAGAGGTGGGACCACCAGATTTCAGCACCAGAGCTACATATGCAAGATGAGTGAGCCTCTGGTCTGCTGGAAGTTCACCAACGCCTTTTAGTTGCTAATACCCCATAAAATTCCTGCAATTTACTGGACACTGTGTAGTCAATATAGACAGGTGTGATGAGGCCACCCCAACAGCACAAGCATTAACTATCCTCCCAAGTAGATGACTACTAGAACATTTTAATAAAACTAACTAGTCTAGTACTTATATATGTACACTCTTGCATTTATTATGTAACATTACATGCATTTCTTTCATAATTTTTAAATCTTTTTTTTTTTTAAAAAAAAAAAGTTCTGGTCAACATAAAACTTGATCCAGAACAAATAAATGTAATATAATTCTATCAAAAATTTTACACACGTGAGTTAGTTCAGTGTATTTTAACATTTGTTAATATTATTAGTCTGCTTAAATATCTGTGGGTGTATCTATAATTATCACACCACATTACATATCATTACCCTAGACATTTTACATAGATACATTCATTAGAAAGAAAAAAAAATAAGTGTGAGGTCGTAGTGGTAGCAAGAAAGGCCTTCTGTCAATTCACAACTACATTTTATCTCAGGAGCCTTCACAGCTGGCCTCATACATTACATTTAGTAATATCACCATCATACAATACCATCAAACCCACTACACCTACACACTGATTAAGTTCAAGGGAATTTTTAATTATCAGAAAATTCCATCACAACACATAACATTACATCAAAGCATATACAAATAATCATAAAGTCAATAAAAATGCTACAAGAATGATAGGCCCACAGTATGATCCCTTCCCTCGATGTATGCCCACAGTCCTGTTAGAAGAAAGTGATAGCCCCAAGGAATCAAGGATACATTAGCGGAAATCTAATGATTTTCCCCTTTTAAAGGTATGAACAGACTTAGATATTAGTATGATCTATCCTAAGGAAAATATTGGTAGCAACAAAAAAAAAACTTTCATAAAGAAAGTTAAGACAGCAAAATGGGTGCCAAAATACAACAATAAAGGAAACACTCAGTCCTGCATTCACTTTATTCATTCAGTCGTGGCCACGTGCTCTCTTGCGTACTTACAGCTTTGGTAGCAACATCTGGAAACATAATTTTTAAGACATTCACATACAGAATCTTCAAATGTAGTCTTGGCCAAGAAACCCCCAGTTCCAAAAAGACGGGTTGAATTCACTGCTTCAGGGAACGGTTCCTTGGGTGTTCTTCTTTTGAAATATCTGGTTATGTCACATTAAAATTGTCCAGGCACTAACGTTACCCGCGAGCACAGTGTCACTAGCTTAGATTTCTAGAAATGAGGAATGTCAGGTCGGTGTCTTCTTTCAGGATAGGATTTTATTTGGTCACACCACCTCTAGTCACAACTCCGTCGGAATGTTACTGACGTTAATATGTTACTTGCCGCACGGGCTAAAATGTACTTGAGGTTTTTCTCTGGAAGAATCAAATCAGGCTCGATGGGCCCGTTACTTCTTTAAAATCTTTAAAGTTCTTGTAAAGGTTCTAGACCAAGTCTTTAAGGACCGAATGTTTTTGTTCTTCACAGATATTTCTCTTTACTTAACGCTGGCAAAGTTTGGGTTAACCCCAGTTTTCTTCGCTAAATATAGGAAAAAACGCATATAAAATAATTATACATACTATGTACTCGTTATAACTTACATTTTAAACTGCAAGCGTACAGCTTGACTTATCATTTAAATTCCCGTGAGGTAGTTATATTTAAAAAATCAATCATCATGAATTAGAAATACATATAAATATATTTCGTCAATACTCATGAGGCATCAGTGCATTTACTAATTTGTTTAAAATATTCTCGACTGAGTATTTAGCAGTTAAACTTAATTCCTTATAGCTACCTGGTTTTAAGCTAGAAATTATAATTTATTCTGCTTTCCACTGAAACACGTCAGCTAGAGAATATAACAGACTTATAAATTAAGCACTCTGCACAAAAATCTAACTAGTGAAATATGAAATAAGCGATTTAGCACTTTAAACACTTCACAAAATACTAGATATCTAATATATAATATTTACCCCCGCACAGAACTACAGATTAATACCACGAACTAGAATAATTCAATATAATAGTAGTCTAGAACTCGGCAAAATTGTTGCCCAGAAACTAAAAACTTTTCAATACACAAGATATTTCTTCTAGCCTGGCGATCTGTCTACTGCAGATTTATGAGTAAGAATGAAATTCAATTTACAGCTCCTGGGTAGATATATAAAACAGGACAAAGGATGCGCTCTATTACAAAATCCGAAATCATCTCCCCTTTCCCGTCTTTAACACTGCACATACCCAGACACCAGCCATAGCTGCCAGCCGCGTCTTAACACCTTCTCCCGACGTATGGCTATTCCTGAGCCATGCAGATGACAGTTTCCACACCTTAGGCCGAGCAATTGGCCGGAGAAACACTGTGACAGGGGAAACTGTAGACAGATGTCTGCTCTCTATGTCTGACCAGCCCGTATATTCACGGTTATTCGTCTCGTGCCATGGGGAAAATGAGACGAATGTCTGCCATTCGGTCTCTCGAGAACGACTTTCTAACACCATTCGCTCACATCCCGGGACTGACATCTACGTAATAGAATGCGGATCAGTATGAGAAAGACAAACGGTAAAGTGAGAGTGGGAAAGAAAATATTTTTCGCAAACGAACGAATGCGAAAAATACAGGAAAAAGATAAAAGAGCGATAATAAAGTAAAGGACATGGGTAGAAAAAGAAGAGAATATAGAAAATTTATTGATCATAAAACTCTCTGTGACAGGGTGTCAATACTTTTTCATACTTTTCTCATCGCCATACAGTTTATCACTCGAAGTGGCTGGTGATTGTCATGCTGCCAATCTGCGTCTATCGTGGAGCCGATAGTCCTGGATGACATGTTCGACTGTTTCTTAACTGTGATTCTAATCGTGTTACGTGTTTGCAGTGTTTATAGTATTTTTTTTTGACATGTCTATATTTCTTGTACTTTTCACTCATTTGTAACTGTCACGGGTTGCCTCCCCTTGCTCTGCAGTGATGGTCCAACAAAAGCCAAAACCTAGAGTATATAATGTGGGTCTTCAAAGGTATCCACCTTCGCACCTGATTACTCTTGGCAGAGATACAGATAGAAGGATCATGATGCTTCTACCTTGAGGGAGTATTTACAAGATATTTAAGAAGTCAAGAACAATGCTGTCTTAGCAATTTTGACTTTTATCTGCCCGACAACTTTTGTGAAGCGGTATTATATAATTTAATTTAGCTCGTACAGGCCCCCTACTGAATTAATAGTGAAATGATCCTTAATATTTTGGCTCTATAGATGCAAATATAGATATATTAAAGATGCTGATTCATCCGTGTGCACCTCTCTCTGTAATAACTAAATAAACTATTACTTTGTCAAAAACAACATATAATAAATTTAATAATCAAATACTTTGGAACAAATGTAACTAAGTATGAACTGGTGATTACTAAAAAATAGGTTTCGTCATTGAAACTGATGTCGCTTTAGGAAGCTTAGTTGTGGAGTATAGATCAATAAGTTCTGTTGTGTTGGCCAGCTAAATTGCCACTTAGCTGCCAAACTGCTGGAGTGTTTATGCTGCTGTTTACGTCAATTCGTCTCTGCGGCGAGGTCATGTCTCCTGGTCAAGGCAGGTATCTTGATAACCCCTTCAATGTAGGTTTTAAGTGTCGATCGCAAGCTTTGAACCACAGAACAGCAGGTATCGTAGAATCGTACCTCAAATGGTCTCGTACACCCGTACCACAAACTTGAGAGGGAATAAAAGAACAAAATCCGCTGCTAAGTCTTTGTTTTTTCTTATGTTATTCAGGCGCCTTTCTCGCTGTCCGTCAACCGAATCTTTTCTCGTAATTTTTCATCTCTCTGAGCGTTTATCATATAACTCAGGGGATATGATGAAAATCAACATTCTTTTAGTTAATTTACTGGGAATGTTTCGACTGGACAGCGGCAAGTGGCTTGTGCCTGGTTGGACAAGTTTAAATATACATACACTTATTACAAATGATAGTAAATATATACATATGATGGCATCATCTTGCACTCCCTTCTCCACTTGGAGTCTGGGGTTACCTCTGCTTTTGGTTCTCTGAGAGAACTAGCACGAAGCAATCGCCAACGCTTTGCTATGGTGGTTCATGAATATATCCTTTTCACATGCTGGGGTTGCCAACCTCGCAAGGACCTGTATAACCATCAGCAAGTTCGAACATGTCAAATTCAAAGAATAAAATATATGTTGCAACTTACCACAAACTAGTTGGGAACTCTAGACTTCTTGCTCCGTAGAATATTCTTGGCAACTTGATAAAGATGCCTCGAACACTCGTGTGGGGTATTATTTCGATTATAGAATTCCTCTGTGACTTTGTGAGTAGGTCCTGTAGGAGACCGGTTTCCGTATTAAAAGGTGAAGTTTCCTTATTTTATTATTCAAAAGGTGCTCCAATACTTGTTTTCCGTTCCTGTAAGCTCAGGATCCTAACTTCTACTCTTTCCTGGCTTCAATCCGAGCTGTCCGCGATTCTGAAATGCAGTATTGTATGTCTAAAATGTTCTACATTATATTGCAGTTTTCCTGCCCACGCTCACACCTGACGTTTCCGAAAAAACTTCCAATCAACGTGAATGTATATTAGCCTCTAAACTGCTAAGCCAATTTCATTCGAAAGTGCATGTTATGATAACTTTCCTCGTGGACTTTTCTGCGTGACTCATGCGTTTGTAAAATTAAAACGGCCACTCTCCATATATGGAATTGGTATTTCCGTCAATTCTCGGTAATGATTACCACTACACCTTCTTACATTTATCTTGCTCATAACAAGCTTGTCCGAATGTTTATTTAGGTGTGTCTGTAATATGCCACCAAATCGATAATTGACCGGCACTCCCTATGCAAACAACCACTGGGCGTCATTACTCGGCAACCTAGGTTTACCTGTAGCTCATCTCCGCGAGGATAGGCAGGCAGACATGACACGTATGAATTTAAGAAGTGTAAACATTGACATGAAAATACAAAATACTGTCGGAGGTAGGAAAATAGAACGTGCCAACAATCGAATGGCGCACATAATTAGTATGCACCATAAAGGTAGATCAGTATTGCCGGAGAGAAAAAGAGAGCAAACAAAATTACGTGACAGTAACTGTGGCTGACGAAGGGTGAACCCCGAAACATCCCTTTTTTCTTGTGCACTGTTAATTTGTAAAACTGATGCCATACCATTTTCTGTTTTCATTTATATATTTGTTCTATTGTTTGTATGTTTTGCTGTGATATTGCTAAAGCCTAGGGTGGTATCATGACTTGACTTGACCTTTGATCCACTGTCACAAAAGGTTGGTATCTAGACTTGACTTGATTTTGATCCACTGTCGCTGAGCGTCAGTTCTTGGTGACAAAAGGATGGTACCTTGACTTGGCTCGACTGTGATCCACTGTCGCTGAGCGTCAGCTCTTGGTGACAAAAGTGAATGTGGTATCCTGACGTGACTTTGATCCACTGTCACAGAGCGTCAGCTCTTGGAGACAAAACGGTGGTGTCTAGTGCCCTAGATTCTATAGAGAGTTACGCCAACTAAAATTTGGCCGCCATTTTCGGCTGTACCCGAAAAGCAGGAAAATGGACCCAATCGCGAATTTCAGACCTAATATGCATTTTCGTTTAGGTTAACTAATAATTTGAAATAAAATTAGATGCAAATACAGTAGCACACATTTGTACTATTCTTTGTATTTCAACTAACAAAACAAAAAGAAGAAAACTAGTTTACTTACCGGTTTGTTGAATAGAATCAGAAGCGTGAATTTTTAACACATACTCCGTTAAATTTTATATTCCGTCAGAATTCCACTATTTGGCAACAAATATTCCGTTTGAATTGCAACACTTAGCAAAAACATACTCCCTTCGAATTGAACTATTTACCTAGTTTGAGATGTGGAAACTGGTGAATGACTGTTTTACTAGATCCAGATGATCTCATCAGTTTTTGTTTTCATTAAAAATGTGACAATGTATAGATAGTTTTAAGAAAATCTAATTACATATGTTGGACCGGAGATTTTATTATGATTTTATTATATAATTATATTTATAATTATATATATATATATATATATATATATATATATATATATATATATATATATATATATATATATATATATATATATATATATTTATATATTTATATATTTATATATATAATCTTATAAATATAAAAGAAGTGTTAAGAATGGGCAGACCTAGGGAACTGCATAATATAGTCAAACAATATTTAACACGAACAAATGTTAATATTAGTGGCTGGGAATGTGAAGGTCTGATGCTGTTCTTACAATGCATATGACTATTAGCAGATGAAAGTCAATTAAATATTTGTTAAAGTCAGTTATATAACTGGAACCACCAGGCCTTTACACACCTCCATTTTAATATTATTCTTGTTCAGAGTTTCTTCTTCATTTTGTTTGTTTGTTTGTTTTGTTTTGTTTATTTATTTAACGTATTAGCATGATTGTGATTGTCCCTTTTACAACGATTTGACAAATGTGATGCCACTTTCTCATATCGGCAGCTGTTCATATTATTTGGAATTGAAAACAATATATATCCTAATTATAATCCATCACATGCACACCATCATAGCTGGCAGACGCTGGAGCTGGGTTGGTCATGTCCTCAGAAGAGACCCCGATGCCATCACAAGAACAGCTATGTTTTGGACCCCTGAAGGAAAGCGAAAGAGAGGCCGACCAAAAACAACTTGGCGGAGGACTGTGGAGGCTGAGATGCAAAGAATGAACCAGAGTTGGGGCACTGTACGAAGGATGGCCTCCGACCGTGCAAAGTGGAATCAATTTGTTGTTGCCCTACAAGACGCCACTAGGCGTGATGGCCACTGACTGCTTTGACGGTCGGTGGTTAAGGATCGAAGAAGAAGATAACCCATCAGAGGTTGAACGGGATATTTTTCTTCATTAATTTAAAAAAAAAAAAAATCTTACTCGATGCTTATTCACGCTACTAGCCCTGGTATTGTCCAGCCTAATATGGCGTCTACGTCGTTCAGCCTCGTTTTCGATTCTGACATAGTTGACGTAACTCTCTATAGAATCTAAGGCCCTAGTGGTATCTCGACTGACTTGATTTTGATCCTCTGTCACTGAGCGTCAGCTCTTGGTGACAAAAGAGTGGTATCTTGTCTTGGCTCGACTTCGATCAACTGTCACAGAGCGTCAGCTCTTGGTGACAAACGAGTGGTATCCTGACTTGACTTTGATCAACTGTCACTGAGCGTCAGCTCTTGGAGACAAAACGGTGGTATCTCGACTGACTTGACTTTGATCCTCTGTCACTGAGCGTCAGCTCTTGGTGACAAAAGTGTGGTATCTTGTCTTGGCTCGACTTTGATCAACTGTCACAGAGCGTCAGCTCTTGGTGACAAACGAGTGGTATCCTGACTTGACTTTGATCCACTGTCACTGAGTGTCAGCCCAAAAAAGGGTGGTATCTTAGGACTAGACTAGTCAAGAAAACAGTCAACAGATTCGACCTGGTTACTTGACTTTAATGTTGTAAAACAGAGACTAATGAGGATGCAGCCATTTTACATATCTTTGTGCACAACAATAAATGACTTTCTTTCTTTTCTCATCCTTTTTGGTTTACCTTTCAGGTGTCGTTACGTGGGGAGCTGCAATTTTTGTTCCCGAGCCAAGCGTCTCGCATTGTTGGAAATGCGCCTGTGTTTGTTGTAGGACTTCTGTAATATTGGCTATCCATATGCCTCTTAGTCTTCTTCGTGTCCTAAAACCAGATATGCGACGTTGTAGGCGCGTAGTGGAAACTGATCTGGCACCGTTCTAATGAAATGGCAAAACAACTTCCAACAGCAACAAAATTTAGAAATTGTTATTCTATTTAAGATGCCAAATTTAAGAAGTAGATGAAAGTTTTCATCGAGAGATGCTGGTACGTTTCTGTGATTCCGTTATATGTTTCTTACTTATTTGAGTTTGATGTCATCATTGTTAAACGTGGCTAATGCGGTTAACATTTACTCGTACATTCCTGCTGACCTCTTTGTACCGCGACCATGCATGTTTAGCCGGCTTTCGTTATTTGTTTGTGTTTGTGTAATTTATTATATTATTGTTATAATATCTGAAGAGAGCCTGCCAGTTTTCAAAGAATACATGTACGTATGAAACGTGACATTCATACACTTTCCAGATGTAACAAATATACTGATTAACTCAGCCGTCCAGTCACGAACGTCCAAATAACTGGTGGTTTTTCATGTCTGTCACTGAACCAGTTACACACATTTACACACCGCAGTATTTGATTACACACGTTTACACACCGCAGTATTTGATGTTCTTGCCGATTAACCGGCCACATCATTTCTCTGACAGATCCCAGCCACTATCTCCCGATAGCCGTACACACGATGATACCTACAGAAGCGTTAAGTTAATCACGTCTCTAGGGCCGTCCGACTAGAGGGTTGCACAATTAGCCAATCTTAATGGCACGACCACTGACTACCTTCACCGTCCGATTGTTCTTTATTGCAAGATTAAGATGACCACACGCCCTACCAGCTTTGGTTCTGGTCCGGAAACTATCCAACCACGAAATAGAAGTAATGAGATTTCTCATTCCCTCCACAATTATTTTAAAAAAGCCCTTTACTATCATTACCTAAAAAATATCGATTTTCCATGCTTTGAAAAATCATTACCTAAAAAATATCGATTTTCCATGCTATGGATAAAGGTAACGGTAGCCCCCATTGCAGATACTGCTGTAGGGGAGTGAAGTGTTAAAGACTTCACTATTCCAGGTCCAGCATCGAGAAGTGAAGTAACCAATTCGCCTTCCTCGCTGCGTTTTCCTTCCCTAACTCAAGTACAAAGTCAGGTACCCATTTACAACTGGGTAGACTGAAGCGTGTTGATACCATGAATCGAACCAGGCACCCTTGCCGCGAGAGACCAGCGCCTTAACCACTCTGTCGTTCGTTCGTTCGTTCGTTTGTCTGCTATGTTGCTGTTATACCCTGTTCAACCTGAAAATTGGTTATAGTTGGGATATATTGTGCGTTATCCACATCGGACGCTTCCATGCTATATCCCAGTTTATTTGTTTCGAAAAAAATATTCAAGTTTTTACACATCACGTCTGTGTGGGCATTATGTTTGATAAGTCATGCAAAATAACAACTGAACGCTTTTTTTTTCAAGGGATTGTCTGAAAATGCCATTTGGAAATGGAGCACCGAACAAAGCGTCCAGTTTAAGAATAGAGTAATAAACTAGTGTTAATTCTAACCGTCCATGACATCGAGAGTACCGTATATCAAACCCAAAAGACCACGTGACAAGACTGCCAAGATCGCGTGAGGGCTGATTCTCTATTATCTCTAGCGTTATTTCAGTCGCGGCGAGCAAAATGACCAAACTACTGACTACCGTTTAATCACACTATTTAAATAGCCATTAATATTTTTGGCCGGTGGAAAATGGAGATAAAAGAGCTAGAATTGCTCTAACCGATGATCCAAGTAGTTTTGACCCACGCTAGACATCTTTAGCATGTGTTCCTGAACGGGGCAAATTCTCACTGAATTCACATGCACATTCTTAACCGGGCCACGATGGGCCTAAAGTCGATTCCGCGCTTGTTCTTTACTCTATCATTAAATGAAATCGATCTGTGTCATATTACTTGTCGTTTGATTTTTATTTCGGAAATTAAAACCCCTCGGCTCTGTCATTTGCTAATTCATACTAATTATCCTAATTCGATTAATCCAGGTAATGTTACCATCATCATCATTCCTTTTCGTTCCCTGTGGAACATAGGGCAGAAACAGTTGCTCTCCATCGATTTCTATTCTAGGCTGTCTTTTTCATCTGTGCCCAAGTCATTCCAATTTCCCAAGCCTCCTCTTCAACAGTTCTTCTCCAAGTTCTCTTTGGCCTCCCCACTCTTCTTTTCCCCTGTCGGTTCTAGTCAAGGGCAATTCTAGCTATGCTCGATTGTTCTCTTCTGGGTGTATGTCCTATCCATCCCCACCTTCTGACCTTATTTTCTGTTTGTATTGGCTGTTGCCCGCATCTTTTCCTTAGCTCTATATTTGTTATTACATCTGGCCATCTTATAGGGAGGATCCGTCGGAGACATCTATTTACAAATATCTGTAGTTTGGAGGTGATACTCTTTGAGACATGCCATGTCTCTGCAAGACTGACTTCACATTTGAGTTAAAGATTCTAATTGTGTTCTCTCTGGATATAGCTGAGGAGTTCTATATTGGTCGAAGGGCATTAAAAGTGCATATGGCTTTATTTATCTTTGAGCAGATGTCACCAGCTGTTTCCCCCTCATTTGTCAATGTTACTCCCCAAAAATGTAAAGCTTTCTACTTCTTCAATGACTTGATCACTGATCTTCATCGAGTCCATCTGCCTATTATTTATTCTCATTTCCTTTGTTTTATTTACATTTATGTGTAGTCCCATCTTTGCTGTTTCTGTTACTAATCTATTTGTTTTCTCCTGTACATCTTGCTGTCTGTATGATAGAAGGCACAAATCATCTGCAAAGTCTAGATCCTCCATTTGTTTGTTAAATGTCCACTGTATTCTAGTTTTCTCTCCCTCTGTTGTCTGTCTTAAAACCCAGTCTATGACCATGAGAACAATTGTTGGTGATAGCAGACATCCCTGTCTGACCCCACTGTGTACTGTGAAGGGCTCTGATAGATTTTCTTTGTGTACTACTTTGCATGACGCCTAGAAATCTTGGTTGATTTTAATGAATTTCTCTGGGATTCCATAATGTCTCAGGATTTTCCATATCACAGTACGGTCTATACTGTAGAAAGCTTTTTCCAAGTCCACACAATTTATATACAAGGGGGTCAGCCACTCATTTGATTGTTCTGAGTGTTGGTTTCTGGTCTGTACATGATCTTCCTGCACGAAATCCTGCCTGTTCCTCTCTGAGTTTGTCATCCATCGCCGTCTTAATACGGTGAAACAAAACTCTGGTCAAAATTTTTCCAGCCACTGCTAGTAGTCTTATGCTTTCATCTCTGGTGGAGCATGGGCCATCACCTGATTTCTCCAAGTCTTCACGTCGGAGGCATCACGTTGGCCACAAATGAGTGAGATACCATCGATCCAAAAATCTAATAATAGGAAATACCAATAAGTAAAACTGTGGCAGCGATAAAATGACCGCTGAACATTTGCTGCAAAAGTGCTCAACATATGATGAACAGAGAAAGCACATATAACTCGTACAAGCACATATAACTCGTACAAGCACATATAACTCGTACCATTCCTTGACAAACTGAATGGAGATTTTTTTTTTTAAATACATCAGACGGACCATTGCATTCTTTAAACATAATCAAATTGACAACTGACAGTGTAAGAAGAAGAAATTGGATTTTATTTCACACTGCACCTGCCCTTCAAATCTTAGTTCATCTTATGAAGAATTTCTTTGGTGTTCTATTTCGGACTGCTTACTTGAATTATTCTGGTTTTAGTTTTTGTTCCTACATTATAACTGCATTTTTTTTTTTTTTTTTTTTTTTGCAGATAGAGCAGTAGGTTTAATTCCCAAACCTCTTTGTCTTCATAATTATATCTGGCAACGCGCAATGATTCTGTGCGGTGGTATTACTATGTCAATTCATTGTATTAGCTATGGTACATAACAGTGTTAATAAAAATAATATAACTCAGACCTCACGATCTTTAATATTTGGACATGCGCCCTAATTTAACCGACGGACACTGTGTCTAGGTTGAACAGGGCGCGCTTTGCCAAAACGACAAAATGTTATTTTTTTTTTTTTTTAAAGTAACTGTTAATAACATCAGCCGTGTGTGTGACGGTATTGCCTCCCCTACTTTGATGTAGTGGTCAAAACTCAAGAGTATCTAATATGGGCCTTCAAAGGTGTCTACCTTCGCACATGATTACTCTTGGCAGAGATGTAGATAGAAGGGTTGATGACACTTCTATCACAACGGGGTTTCACGAGATATTTAAATAAGCGAAAAAAATGCTGCTTTGGTTGAGCTCGTTAATTCTAGAATCTGCCGACAACTTTTGTGAAGAATTAATCAATGATTAATTTTAGCTCGTTAAGCCCTCACCTCTGATTTACTCAGTGGAATTCTTATTATTCTGGTATAGCTCTGTTTAGAGTGTGAGTAGTAATTTGACTGAGACAAACATGCAGTACATTTAAAAGGATTAAATCGAAGTTAAATTTGTAAAATTACAAATAACAAAATTTAATAATCACTTAAGTTTTAACAGTTTGAAAATAATTGAATAGAAAGGATTCATCATTGATTGATGATAGAATTCTTATGAAGACAGTTCACTTTGGCAGCTTATATATTGAAATTAGCTGCCAATAACGGTTCTGCTCCTTCTGATGGATTGATTCTTGTTACACTGCTCGTCGCTGATCAAGGTTGCTTGGTTTAGCTTGTTTCCCAGAAATGTCAGGGAGAGTCTACAAAGTTGGTCCCTCGTCTTAAAGCTTAAGCCACTATTCCCTTCTTGTTCCAGAGATAGTATTCTGTCTGCTGGTACCACCAATAACTTTGATAAAGAATAGAAACGAAACGCTCTCCTGAGTATTGCGTTTTTCGACACATAGTTATGTGACCCCTTTCTTATTCCACCATCCCAATTACTCAGAATTTACCCTCGATGAGAATTAAATTTAATCCCTCGGAACAAAACTTTCATTACATTTAAATTGAATAGTTTTAGCTTTACATTACATTTAAATAAAAAGGTTAATAGTACAGATAGAATATGTTTACATTTACATTTCCACTGACTGAAAAGTGTTCACAACTCCGCCTATGCCGGTCCCAAGCCCAAATGAAAAAGGAGGAGGGCGGCCTGCATGGAGGCCGTCAGGCCAATCACCTGTTTGCTTTAAACTATGATTACGAGTAAAACCGGACTATAAGAGAACTGGAAAACTACGGAACTGAACACAAGAAGTGTAAAATTAAAAGAAGGAGAAACCATAATCAACCTGGTCATAGTGTATGGGCCAAATGAGGATGAGAGAGCAGAGGTCAAGGAAGAATTCTTCGAGCTGCTTCAAAGGACAGTAGATGACTGCCTTGATGAAATTATCATGGTTGGAGATTTCAATGCCAGAGTTGGAAATGACCATGCTAGATGGGGTGGAGTTATCGGAAGATATGGAGAAGATACTCTTAATGACAATGGAAAGCGACTCCTCAGATTCTGCAGTGAGCAGAATCTGATCATTATCAACACAAAGTTCCCCCATAAGCGCATACATGCATACACTAGGTGTGAACCAACAAAGAATGAGAAGTCAGTGATCGATTATGCCATTGTTAGGAGGAGCTGATTCAAATATGTCCGGGATGCAAGAGTCTGGAGGGGGCCAGAGATTGGAAGTGATCACTACCTGCTTACAATCAAAAGAACAACTGAAAGAGTTGCTCAGCCTAAGAACTGCTCAACATCACGCAAGAAACTAAGTAATCGAACGGGAGAAATGAGCATTAAGACCTACAAGCTGAGAGAGCCAGAAATTAAGACCATATATAAGGGGCTTATTGCTGCAGAGGTGAGAAACACAGAAGAACAACCTGATGACTTGGAAACCCTCTGGCTTAAATTCAAGGACATCATAAAGACAGCTGCTGCAGAAGCATGTGGTGAAGTCCGACTTGGGAACAAGAGAAAGAGGACACCTTGGTGGACAGAGGAAGTCAAAGAGAAAATAAGAGAGAAGAAAAAGGCATGGAAACAATACTTAGGAGCTAAAAACACAGCAGGACAAATAGAGAAATATAGAGAATATGTGATACTCAGAACAGAAGCAAAGAACAAGGTGCTATCAGCAAAACAGAAGTCCTGGGAAGAATTTGGAGAAAAGCTAGAAAAAGATGCGCAAGAAAACCAGAAATTGTTCTATAAGACCCTAAAGAACACGAGGAAGGAAAAACAATGCCCTCTCAAATTTATAAAGGACAAGCAAGGCAAATTGCTTACTGCCCTGAAGGAAGTAATGGAAAGATGGAAAGAATATTTCTCAGAACTCCTTGATGGTGAGTAAGGTCAAGCATCAGAAATGATAACCACTAGCACAGAAGAGGAAACAAATGGTGATGAAGATGACATGAAGATGGAAGAACTGAAGGCAGCACTGGAGAAAATCAAGATGGGCAAAGCAGCAGGGCATGATGGTATAACACCAGAAATGGTTAAGTACATGGGAGCATCAGGCGACCTATTACTCTTAAGGGTCCTACAGGCAGCATGGTGCAACAAGACCATACCAAAGGATTGGGAGATTGCCATCATAACACCAATTTTCAAAAAGGGTGACAATCGACAATGTGGAAACCATAGAGGCATATCCCTTCTCAGTGTCCCTGGTAAAAATCTACTCTAGAATCCTAGAGCAGAGACTCCGACGCCTAGCTGAGCCGCAATTGGATGAGGTCCAGTGCGGATTCCGAGCAAACCGAAGTACTCAAGACCTAATCTTCACACTCAGACAGCTGAGTGAAAAGGCCCTTGAGTATAAAAGTGAGATCCATCTTTGTTTCATAGATCTGGAAAAGGCGTTTGACAGGGTCCCCTGGAGCAAACTTTGGGACTGTTTGGCAAGGAAGAACATTCCAGCACCTCTGATTCATGCTATACAGAGTTTCTACAAGTCTTGCAGGAATTATGTGAGGACAGCAAACCATAAGTCAGAAGAGTTCAAGACTACCACTGGTGTAAGACAAGGTGATATCCTGTCACCTTATCTTTTCATACTCCTCATGGACGATGTTATCAAGTCATGTAAGGAGAGAACAAGAAAGTATTCAGTGGGATACTGGAAGATGTCGTAGATTTTCGATAGGAGTATTAAGACTTGGGTTAGGTCCCTTCTGAATAGGTTGGAATGAGTGATAGATACAGTGAGAGCTGGTGAAAAGCAATAGAATTTCCACACGTGAGATGATAGAATGTGATATAGAGGCTGTCTTTGAGAATCGAGATAACCTTCTCTCTCTCACCTATCTTCTACGACCGCTTTTGAAGGCGTCAGACAGTCTAAACACCTATATATATTACATAAATCTCTATCTACTCACAGGCACGCACATACACGTGACGACAGTTAAACACACAGACGTGGGAAATCTATAACCATGTATATATATATTATTTGAACGAGCTGACCAACGCACTGATTTAGTTCAAGAGAGATTTCATTATTATCATCTAAACAAAATCTTCTCACAACACCAAAAAATACATCAAGGAAAAACATACAAATAGTCATAGAATTCAAGGAAAATGCTACAAGGATGATAGCCCCGTTATGATCTTAGCTCTAGGTTTCGCCCACAGCCCCGTTAAGAGAACAGATGATGGCCCAAAGAGTTATAGATACATAGGGTTGAGTCTAAGAGGTTTCTTTCTTTCTCGTAAATTTATGAACAGAGTTGAATAATCTGATTTAGCCTAAGAAAAAAGAAACTCTAGCTTTTGTAACAAATTCTGCAGATTAAAAAAAGTTAAGACAGCAAATGGGTGACAATAATACAACTGTAAAATAACACTCTGATCTGCGTACACTCATTCATTCAGCCATGGCCATGGGTACACAGTTATACTCACAACTTTGCTCGCTGCCTCTGGGAACATAATAAATTCTAGGACCTCCACACAGACCCGAAAATGCAGTCCTTGACCAAGAAATCCCCAGTTCCAAAAGACGTACTAAACTCTCAGGGAACGATTCCTTGGGTGTTCTAATTTTTCGAATGTCTGATTAAGTCACATAAAATATTGTCCAGGCACGAAAGTTAGCAGAGCACAAATGTCATTAGCTTTGGTTTCTAGCATTTAAGAAATGTCAGATCGGTGTCTACTTTCAGGAAGTTACTATATTTGGTCACCACAGTACTAGTCAAAACTCTGTCGGAATGTTTCTGATCTTGGCTTGCCACAACGGGCTGAATTGTACTGAAGAGTTATTCTGGAAGAATTAATTCTGGCGCGAAGGCCTCTTACTTCATTTAACTGTTACAGTTCAGGTAATGAAAGTGATTTGTTCTTCCCAAATAATGTTCACGTACTAGAACGCTGGCAAAGTTGGGTACCACCGTTTCACTAAATAAAAGAAAGAACACATATCAAATAATTTTACAATATGTACCCACTATAACTTACATTATAATAGCAAGCCTACAGCTTGACTTATATTTAAAACTTCCCGTAAAATAAGTTATATTAAATAAATCAAACATCATGAATTAGAAAATACATACGTAGTTCGTCAACACTCAATGATGTATCTAGCGTTATAAGTTTAGTTTTTAAAATATATTCTCTCGTCTGATTATTTAGAAGTTAAACTAAATTTCTTTATTAGCCGACTGAATTTAAGCAAGAAATATAATTTCTGTTTTCCACTGAAACGCGTCACTAGAAAATAATACAGACTATATAGATTAAGCACTCTGTTCAAAAGAACTAGTTTAAAATTAAATCGGCGATTTAACACTTAATCACTTCACAAAAATTCTAGAGAACTACTTTATAATATTTACCTCAAAACACAGCACTACAGGATATCGCACAATTAAGAATTTTTACGCTTATATTTATGGAAGTCTAGAAGTTCGACAAATTGTCGCAACAAACTAAGAAACTTCGCTTATACAGCTCTACTCTTCGCGAACCACCTGTCTACTGCGATTTTATTGAGAAGAATCAAAATAAAGTTTCAAACTAGGTTAATATTTTAAAATCAGACAAAGGATGAACTATTTCCCCCGCCCCGCTCCCTCCCCCCTCTCATAACAGCTACGTTACACTTAGAAGCATGTCGTAACTGTCACCGGTGCGATTTCGCACCTTCGTTAACAAACTGACCGAGATGTACGCGTGTCAGCTTCAAATCCCAGACAGCCTGTCTGCGGTGCGGAACGATTTTTCACGCCACGCCAGGTTTTTCTAACGAAAACCTCATGCGTTTCTGCAAACTGTAGACAGCTGTCTCGTTCCTGCACTGTGAGGATGCCGGGTTTGACACCTCACGCGAGTGTCAGGTGAAAAATGGTAGACCGAAAGTCTGCTCTAGTCTGGGTATGAACCATAATCACACCTTTCGTCTACTGACATCTGTGTAATAGAATTACGTATCCCAGTATGAGAAAAACACAAGGTAAAGTTTTAGAATACTGAAGAAAATATTTTTCGCAAACGAGTGATGCGAAAAATACAGGAAAAACAAGTAAGGAAAGATAATAAAATGAACGGATTAGGGTGAGAGAATAGGAAGAAGATGTAGGTAATTTAATGGCATAAAGACCTACGTGACAGGACGTCCCCCCTTAAGATATGGAAGCACTCCATGTCTACGTTATGGAATTAAATTTCCTATAACCGTAGCTTCGGGGTGTCTGTCTTCTTCCCTCTCATCTTCCCCCTCCATCTCTCTCCAATTCCTACTCGAGTCTACTCCCCAAAGTTTCCTTCCTCTGGAATGTCTCCCATGCGCGCTTGAAAGAGCGTCGCCGCTTCTGACATTTTTGAAAGATTTCCTGTGATAGCGGTGGAATATCCCTGCCACTATCATCATCTTCGTCAGCTCTGGCGATCGTCAGGAGATGGTCGGAGGTTGGCACTGGTCTTTCCAAGTATCTTTTTAAGAGATTTAAATGGAAAACCTTCTCCTTTCCTTGAATAGAGATCTGGTAGTTAGCCTTAAACATCTTTTTCAGGACGGTAAACGGCCCTTGCCATCCGATCTTCAGTTGGTTGTTCTCGGTAGGGAGCAACACCAAAACTTTCTCTCCTGCTTCCAGTTCTCTCTCTTCCGCGACTTTCCTGTATCGGTTAGCGTGCTTGGTTCGTGCTCGCTTAAAGTTAGTCGTTGCTAGGTCCCACCCTAGTTTCAACCTTTCCTTTAAAACCGACACATATTTACTGGCTGAGACAACTGTCTCATCAGCCTTCTCGTCAGTCAGAGACTGAAGTAAGGCTTCAAGCGGCCCCTTGATAGGTCTGCCGAATAAAAGCGTAGCTGGCGGAAATCCTGTGGAAGTATGAGGAGATTCTCTGTAGCCAAATAATGCTGCAGGAATACACAGATCCCAATCTTCAGGTTTCACTTGTGCCAGTTTACTTAGCATCATGGTGAGGTTTCCATTAGCACGTTCCACGAGCCCATTTCCGGCGGAGTATATGGCTTAGTATGGATGTGTTGGGTCCTCAAGATCTTCACGATCTCATCCATCAACAGGTTTCGGTATGGGGATCCGTTATCCGTCAACACTTGTTGAGGGAATCCCAACCGAGTGAAAATCTGCACGAGGGCTTCTGCGACATGCTTGGCATCTGCGCATGTTAGCGGGATAGCTTCTGCCCATAAAGTGCATGTATCGACTAAGGTCAGGATAAACCTGTTCCTTCTTTCAGTCCTTTCGAAAGACCCTAAAATGTCGATCACAACCCGTTCGAATGGTGTACCCACTATTGGCATTTCACCCAGAGACTGGGGGTGCTCGTTGCTTGGGTGGCACACGTTGGCACTGGGCACAGGATTTTACATATCTGATAATATCAGTATTTACTCCTGGCCACCAATAATGAGTGGTTATACGTTGGTTTGTGGCGTTCTGTCCCATGTGTCCGCTGAAGGGAAGAGAGTGCCCCATTTCTAGGATTTGGCTTCTGTACTGTTTCGGTACTAGGAGCTGGTTGTAACCTTGGTCAGGCTTGCTCGTTCTCCGATAAAGTACGCCATCCTTAGAAAAAATGTCCCCGTGCTGTCTGGGTTCCTTAGCCATGGGCAGTTTCCTAAAGCAGGGTGCCAAAGTAGGGTCCTTGTATTGCGCTTCTTTAAGTTCCATGGGTAACAAATTAGGCGCAGGCTCCCGTTCCTTCTTGGTTTGCCCTCTTGTAGTTACTGTTGCCACAATCGGCTCTTCCGGTTTTCCAATACACACGTATCTCCCGCCAAGTATGACTGGGTAGATGGGATCATCCATAACAGCCGCTTTGATCACACCTCTGACAAAGTCAGAGTGTATCTCCACCAATGCGATGGGAAGCGCTGTAGGTGCATCACTCTTACGAACTCCACAAAGTTGGACGGTCTCTGCTGTCTCTTGACCGGGTTTGACCAGGTTTCTGGCAACAATGCAATCATAAGAAAGCCCCGTATCAAATAAGCAAGAAGTTTGAGAACCGTTCAAAATAACAGTACCTCGCGTTGAGGGTCCATCCCCAACAGGTTGGGAATCACTGTCAATAATTCCACCTTGCGAGACTGTTAATAAGCATCCGATGCGTTTCGGCTCGGTGTGCTCGGTCTGATCATATGTCCCGTGCTCAGGGGTTCTCCCTTTGCCACCTTGTCCTTTCTGGCTGCGCTGCCATGTAGGGCGGTCGGGTTGATCAGACTGTTTGGGGTGGTTGGGGTACTTGTTCTTGTAGAACTTGGATTTTTCAGGAGGGGGGTTTTGAGGTCCAGTTTCTCTGTGGTTATTTTGGTTAGAAGCCTGAGAAGATTGCTCTAGGTTATGTTTTCGAAACTGCTCCTCTGTCGGTTTCCGCTTTGTGGCCGGTAGTTCAGCCAGCGCATTATGGTAACGCTCAGACTTCTCTAGGATGTCTTCGAGCTTTTCTGCACCCTGCTCAGCTAGAAATCTCCGGGTATCTGCAGACAATGTGTTCTTTATTTGTTCTGTTAAAACAAATTCCTCAAGACCTTCATAGGTAGAGGGGAGCTGTGAGAGCTCTAGGCACTTTGTCAGATAACCCTTCAAACGAGACGAGAACTGCTGAAAAGTTTCAGAATTCTCTTTCCGGCTGTTGCGAAACAGTTGCAAAAATTTGCGAGCGTTCATTTCAAAGCGCTCCAGTAACGCTTTCTTCAACAGATCATAGTTGTCTTGTTGGCTGCTTTCCAGTTTGGCGTAAACATCATACGCAGAACTTTTCAAAGCCTGGGAAAGCTTCATGTTCCAACGCGACCTCTCTAAACCGTACAGAGTTGCAATTTTCTCAAATTTTTCTAGCCAAGTGTCAATCTTCTCATTAGGACAAGGGAAAGACTCAAGAGTGAAAGACATAGCGTTGAGATGAAGAGATTGAGTGTTAGAAGGATCAGTTAAGGAAGAATGCGGAGAAGACTCTCCACTGCTGGAGGTAGAGGCAGCACCACGACTTTGGAACTCTAGAGTTTTAAGCGCCAACTCGTGCTGTCTCTGTTCCCTCTCCTTCTCATGCTGTCTCTCCTCCCTCTCCTTCTCATGCTCTCTCTCCTCCCTCTCCTTCTCATGATGTCTCTCCTCCCTCTCCCTCTCATGCTGTCTCTCCTTCTCTTTTTCTCTCTCCCTGCGGATTTCCATTTCCTCATCCATCTTCTTCTGCTGTAATAGCCGGTCTTCCGCTTCTTTCCTCTCCGCTGCTTCTTTTTCCTCTTTAGCTTCAGCTGCTTTCCTCTCCGCATCATATCTCTCAAGTTCGTCTCTGACAAATGCTTTCGCTTCCTCTCCTTCCAGTCCCTCCTCTTTCGCTTCGTCCCTGAGGAGTTGTCTAAGCTTTGCCCTCTCGGCCATATTATGTCAGTGACTGAGACTAGTGGAGAAAGAAATTTGGAAAAAGAAAAACCTGTTTCCTACCACTTACGAGAAAAAAAATTACCAAAAAATCAAAAAAATGATATATTTAACCCTGGGATACCTCCTCCAAAAATAAAAATCTAACTATCGCTGCTATTAATCGGCAATAAAGCACCTAATGCAAAACACGACTACGCCAACTAAATGGTAGTTAAGATTTACTCACTGAAAAATTGTAGCTACAGTGGAAAAGCAAAATAATTATTGCAAAAATTACAGAGAAAAATAATCCCCTTAATTTTTAAGTCCACTATCAAGTTCCCCCCTGAAGACAGTTAGGGTAAGGGAGGCAATTAATCTGGACAAATAGTCCGAAACGCACTCCTTAGCTTTTGCTCAAACAGCTACTTCTTCAAAACCCAGTGAATGTTATACACTCACCACTTTACCAGCGTTTAGTATTACAAAATCATTAATTAACATGTATTCCGACAAAATCAACCTGTAAACCAAATGTATATTATTCAAAATGCTGTGGAAAAAAACTTTCAGTTTGTGTGGTCAGCACGCCCGTAAACAGATCGTTAGTCTAGGGGATAAATTATTTAAAGATATAACAACTCTCAAGACATCACACTTTTACTCTATATCAGAATAAAGAATCTTAAGTACAAAATCCAGATAGACGAGTCCACGTTTGTCGTACTCGTCTTCCTATTCTAAGTTCAAAAATCCGTCGGGCGAGACCACCTTTATCGTAGCGCCTTAGGATTTTGGGTTCAATTCCCGGTAACGAGCGACCATTTGTCGTAGATTTTCGATAGGAGTATTAAGACTTGGGTTAGGTCCCTTCTGAATAGGTTGGAATGAGTGATAGATACAGTGAGAGCTGGTGAAAAGCAATAGAATTTCCACACGTGAGATGATAGAATGTGATATAGAGGCTGTCTTTGAGAATCGAGATAACCTTCTCTCTCTCACCTATCTTCTACGACCGCTTTTAAAGGCGTCAGACAGTCTAAACACCTATATATATTACATAAATCTCTATCTACTCACAGGCACGCACATACACGTGACGACAGTTAAACACACAGACGTGGGAAATCTATAACCATGTATATATATATATTATTTGAACGAGCTGACCAACGCACTGATTTAGTTCAAGAGAGATTTCATTATTATCATCTAAACAAAATCTTCTCACAACACCAAAAAATACATCAAGGAAAAACATACAAATAGTCATAGAATTCAAGGAAAATGCTACAAGGATGATAGCCCCGTTATGATCTTAGCTCTAGGTTTCGCCCACAGCCCCGTTAAGAGAACAGATGATGGCCCAAAGAGTTATAGATACATAGGGTTGAGTCTAAGAGGTTTCTTTCTTTCTCGTAAATTTATGAACAGAGTTGAATAATCTGATTTAGCCTAAGAAAAAAGAAACTCTAGCTTTTGTAACAAATTCTGCAGATTAAAAAAAGTTAAGACAGCAAATGGGTGACAATAATACAACTGTAAAATAACACTCTGATCTGCGTACACTCATTCATTCAGCCATGGCCATGGGTACACAGTTATACTCACAACTTTGCTCGCTGCCTCTGGGAACATAATAAATTCTAGGACCTCCACACAGACCCGAAAATGCAGTCCTTGACCAAGAAATCCCCAGTTCCAAAAGACGTACTAAACTCTCAGGGAACGATTCCTTGGGTGTTCTAATTTTTCGAATGTCTGATTAAGTCACATAAAATATTGTCCAGGCACGAAAGTTAGCAGAGCACAAATGTCATTAGCTTTGGTTTCTAGCATTTAAGAAATGTCAGATCGGTGTCTACTTTCAGGAAGTTACTATATTTGGTCACCACAGTACTAGTCAAAACTCTGTCGGAATGTTTCTGATCTTGGCTTGCCACAACGGGCTGAATTGTACTGAAGAGTTATTCTGGAAGAATTAATTCTGGCGCGAAGGCCTCTTACTTCATTTAACTGTTACAGTTCAGGTAATGAAAGTGATTTGTTTCTTCCCAAATAATGTTCACGTACTAGAACGCTGGCAAAGTTGGGTACCACCGTTTCACTATATAAAAGAAAGAACACATATCAAATAATTTTACAATATGTACCCACTATAACTTACATTATAATAGCAAGCCTACAGCTTGACTTATATTTAAAACTTCCCGTAAAATAAGTTATATTAAATAAATCAAACATCATGAATTAGAAAATACATACGTAGTTCGTCAACACTCAATGATGTATCTAGCGTTATAAGTTTAGTTTTTAAAATATATTCTCTCGTCTGATTATTTAGAAGTTAAACTAAATTTCTTTATTAGCCGACTGAATTTAAGCAAGAAATATAATTTCTGTTTTCCACTGAAACGCGTCACTAGAAAATAATACAGACTATATAGATTAAGCACTCTGTTCAAAAGAACTAGTTTAAAATTAAATCGGCGATTTAACACTTAATCACTTCACAAAAATTCTAGAGAACTACTTTATAATATTTACCTCAAAACACAGCACTACAGGATATCGCACAATTAAGAATTTTTACGCTTATATTTATGGAAGTCTAGAAGTTCGACAAATTGTCGCAACAAACTAAGAAACTTCGCTTATACAGCTCTACTCTTCGCGAACCACCTGTCTACTGCGATTTATTGAGAAGAATGAAAATAAAGTTTCAAACTAGGTTAATATTTTAAAATCAGACAAAGGATGAACTATTTCCCCCGCCCCGGTCTCTCCCCCTTCTCATAACAGCTACGTTACACTTAGAAGCATGTCGTAACTGTCACCGGTGCGATTTCGCACCTTCGTTAACAAACTGACCGAGATGTACGCGTGTCAGCTTCAAATCCCAGACAGCCTGTCTGCGGTGCGGAACGATTTTTCACGCCACGCCAGGTTTTTCTAACGAAAACCTCATGCGTTTCTGCAAACTGTAGACAGCTGTCTCGTTCCTGCACTGTGAGGATGCCGGGTTTGACACCTCACGCGAGTGTCAGGTGAAAAATGGTAGACCGAAAGTCTGCTCTAGTCTGGGTATGAACCATAATCACACCTTTCGTCTACTGACATCTGTGTAATAGAATTACGTATCCCAGTATGAGAAAAACACAAGGTAAAGTTTTAGAATACTGAAGAAAATATTTTTCGCACACGAGTGATGCGAAAAATACAGGAAAAACAAGTAAGGAAAGATAATAAAATGAACGGATTAGGGTGAGAGAATAGGAAGAAGATGTAGGTAATTTAATGACATAAAGACCTACGTGACAGAAGATGAGACAGGTATGTATTTCAGAGCTGGCATTTGCTGATGATGTTGCCCTGATTGCTAAATCAGAGGCACATCTCCAATCCAACCTGCAAGTCTGGAAGGAAGAGCTGGAGAAGAGAGGGATGGTCATAAGTAGCTCTAAAACAAAATCCATGGTGATATGACAAGAAGACATCAGATTAAGCTGGGAGAACAGGTCCTGGATCAGGTCGACCACTTTAAATATCTCGGAGCTATTATAGACCGAAAGGGAGGCATAAAAGAAGAATTGGCCACTCGAAAAGCAGCAGCTGGGAGACTTTTTCAGGCCATAAATCGAAGATTCCTCGGCAAGAGAGAGGTTGGTAAGAAAACGAAGATGGCTGTATACCGCTCCACCTATGTCCCAGTCTTGACATATGGATGCGAGTCATGGGCAATGACTACAACCCACAAAAGCCAGATCCAAACCTCAGAAATGAGGTATCTGAGGAAGGTGGTTGAAGTAACAAGAAGAGACATGGTCCGCAACCAGACGATACGTCAAGGCCTAAAATGCCACCCCCTGCAGACCGAAGTAGAACAGTCCCAACTAAGATGGTTTGGCCATGTCTGCAGAATGGGAGAAGATCGGCCACTGTCACGAAGTGGTTTTAATTTTATAGAGTGTGCCTGAATGAAAGCAAGACCATAGTATGAGAAAGTCTGAGAAGATAGAATTTAGATGGAAAATGACATGCCTGTGGACAGGTGAGACTATTGGCTCAAGAGATAGACTCAGGATTTGAATCTCCCCCTGCCGCTTCGTGACTAAAAAAAATGGCTATAGTCTCCCCACCTCTGACTGCCTTGAAACACAAGGAGATAAGGTGTATAATTACGACCACAAACACCACTATACAGACAACATAGAGTAAGTATAGTAAAGAATAGAAGCTGATCCAGTAAATAATATATGTATATATTTATTTACATACAAGAAAAACATAAAATGGCATATTACGTCATCAAGTCAGTCGATAGCGTGCACTGTTGCACGGCCTGGAAAACAAGTAACAATTAAATTGAGAGACACTCAACAAAAAAAAACCTCAATCACAGTCACTCTTCCTGTCACCCTGCTGAGGAACAATAAAAATGGTTAGTGCTTTAAACCAAATCTAATTTGGTGGGGCTGTCAACTTTTAGCCTCCACTCTCTAACACTAATAAATTTCTACTGTCTTAGTCCTGGTGACTCTTCCTCAACGAACGGCTACACAGCTTTTTACTAGTTAGGCGATAGGCGCCGATAACTACACCACAAGAAATGCTAAAAATAATAGACTTGGTTTTTCGAACGCAGACTCAGTGTCTATCCGTCCAATGGATACTGAACAGACCCTACTAGTCCTGTCTATTTTCTCCCTCCTTCTCTATCTTTCTCTCTTGATCTCAGTGTCTCTCTAACACTCGAGGGCTGATGATGCGGCGTCTCCGTTACGCTCTTCTCTTGATTTCTATCAGGACCTAGGTATGGTAACCCTGTCACCTGTTCCTGATTTTGGTGATGACGATGTTCGGATATCAAGCATGAGGGACTTGATTAACTGTAGACAAAACATCTCTGCTGCCGAATAGCTTCCCTCTTTTAACCCGCTCCGGAGTTAGAGGAAAAAACACAGCCTTGATTTCAGGCTGTACAAAATGAAACTAGTCTCCCGGCCACCTGCCGTTGCTAGAGACTATAATAGCGATGCTCTCGGCTGTCTGATAAATAAACCTCGGTCCAGCTGAAGCATAGGGACTTCACTGCCAGAGACCATAGGGTAATTTTCTTTTGCTCCTGACGATACTCGAGTACACTGACCCTGAGATATGTCTTTTGCCGTGGATAATTTTATTTGACAAAATTATGCTCCCCACTGTTTCGCCGAGACTCGCTGAAATTAAAAGAAACAGCGTCTAATGTACACCCTTCTCTAAAATCGCGTATCTCTAACATATACGATACATAAAATAATTCTATACACGTGTCTCGTCAATCTCACTCCTTCTCCCCTTTCTCTCGTTCTTCACACAATACATAAAATACCACTATCCCACGTGGCCTCTTCATCCCCCCTCCTTCTACTAAAATCTGCCAGGAAAAATAAACAAAACCTCCCGACACCGTCTGACACGTTACATGGCCGTTACGCATGGCCGATCCCATGTTCAAACTTGACAAAAATAGGGAAATCCTTTTACCCATTAACACAGGAGTTTCCCCGGCTTACTCCTATTTAAATTAAATCTCGCTATAGGAATAGTTTCCTCCCCTAAGCAGTATAATTCATTTACCACGTAAATCTGAACCCTCCGACAATATTTCTCACATTTTTAAGGCTCAGAAAAATTAACGAACACACCAGGGATTTCCCCATAAATTTACATTAGAAAATATACAGGAATAAATGGTGGTTTTACATAACATCCTACAAATATGGCACACGTGTTTCTCATAACTTCACACTCTCCGATCTACTGCCAAAATCATAGAAAGAATAAGCACACTGTTGCATTACGTCGTTCTTCAAAAATATGATAATGGATGGCACTATCGTTTATTTTAAAACTGAAAAGTTAATCTTTATCTACGGGCGAATTTCTGAAAAACCCACTAATAAGTAAAACGAATTAATAAAATGTTACATACCAAATTTATCGCGGTTTTTCCCCGCAAAAATGGAGACGATAAAATACGTAGTCGTCCGGCCAGGCAATTATTTCTTCAGAGACAATTGCCCGCAGTTTCCCCTCTCATTATATACAAGAGAAACCACCCACGCGAATTCCTCCCACGTCTATCCTAAGTTTTCACTCGGACCAATGGGAGCGCTAGAAAAAAATCAATACTATCAACCTACGCAAAATCCCGCGTGCTTAAAATTGCGTCACATTACGCGATTTCCTCGTGTTGATGACGTGTCATACAGGAGTGCCCGAAAATATCGATTTTCGTAAACAATGAAATCTACGGGAATCGCGAAAATCAGACGAACGTAAAACTGGTCGAGTGTAAACTAAACCTACCGTCATAAAACGAACCCCATTTAATTTATTCTACTAAAAATACCAAACACGATATATATTCAAATGAGAAGAAAAAAATGGTGAAAATATAGAATAAAAGAACAGGATCGGCCCGGAAATACAAATTAGACGACAGAAATACAAAATAGACGACAGAATCGGGCCGGTTGAAAGACCGAATTACAGTGTAGTATCACAGCCACCACGACAAGCATGGGAAACAAAGAGCCAGGGATCCAGACTCCCAGGACGACCCAGAGTTCGCTGGGAGGACAACATTAGACAATCTTTGAAGGACCGAGGACTAGAATGGAACCAGGCCAGGAGGAAGACAGCCGATAAGATAGTCTGGCGCTCTCTCTTCCAAACCTCTACACCTCACGGTAGAAGGGGAACGACTAAGTAAGTAAGTAAGAAAAGTATTCACAATATAAATTGAACATGTTTTCATTTATGTTTACACTGATTTGAAAAGTTTGAAACTTCCATTAATTTTAAAGTGCATATGTTTACATAGACATTTACACTGGTTTGAAACTGTAAGTATTATAATTAAAATGTGCATCATTTCTTTCATCTTTCCCTCCCTGCTCCATATGGAACCTGGGACTACTTTATGTTCTTAGTTCTCTTTAATAAACAAGCAATAAAGCAATCTCCGGCCTGTGCAGTGGTGGTTCATGAAATCATCATTCTATACGCTGTGGTTGCCAGCCTCAAATGACTTGGACACCCACTAGCGATTTTCGCATATTAATATTCACATATTAATGTGTGTATATATATATATATGTTCACATGTTAGTAGTGAAATATAGAATGTAAAATCACAACTTACGCCAATCCTGGCTCACAGACTTTTTTGCTCAGAGGAATAAAAGGCACTGGCAGATGCCTTATTTTACGTGTAGGGGTTTGTTAATTTAATAAGTTCCCTCTCTGACTTTGTGTGTTTCCTTCAGTTTCCTCGGACAGCGGCTTTCCGTATTAAAATGATAGAGATTTCCTGGGCTGTGTTTGTAAGTCCGTCAAGATTCTCCAATAAAAGATCCGGCCTGATAAAATGGAATTTCAGAATTCTAATTTCTGGCAAGTCTGATTGCAGTCTTCTTGGCAAGCGATTTCTCACAGTGTCTTAACACTGAAACGTGTCAGGTTATATTCACTGTACTGCCCTCGCATCTGTCTGTAACGAAGTCAATCGTTTTCAAACATGCATGTCCCGTGGGCAAATTCAAAATATTTCCGACATGGGAAAATTTTGAACGTAATGTAAAGGTCACGTTTTCCGTATACGGCAATCGTGACATTCAAATATTCTCGTCAATGATTACATATAACTTCTTACATCTACCCGGAAATATTACAACATTTCCGCTCAGGTGTGCCTGTCATCCCACCAGGTCGATACTTGACCGGCGCTTCTTGTATAAACACAAACTCCTGTTTGACCATCTGTGCTGTGTCTTATCACGACAATAATTAGTCGGTCACGCGAGCCAATTCAGCGCTAAGAAAACTCGCTTGGTCATTTACGTGCAAAAACAGTCGCACCCTTGGATTTCTGTCGGTCAACCTTGCATCACCGTCTACTCTATCCGCAGGGATAGACAGTTAAACACACAGGCATGACGACTATCGCTGAGAGGAGTGTAAGAATATTTAAAAGTGAGAAAATATCTGCTACACAGCAGAAAGAAAAGGTTGCTACTATTGAAAAGCACTCAATAAAAATCAGTACAAAAACGTAACTGATACTGCTGTAGTGAAAGAGAGATCGAGAAGACGGGGTCGCCCCAATCCGTTCTGTGACAGTATGTTACTGGAGCCCAAAAGGGGGACAAAAATATGAACACTGTAGCTATCAAGCTAAAGTCGCCTAAGGAAGGATGGGCATGGGGCCGCAACCCCATCCTGTAGAAAACTCAAGTCTGAAAACTTTACCAAATAATTGTGAACAACCAAAACAGGGCAAAATAAAGAAAGTTATCACGCTTCTAAAATATGGAAAAGCTCGGTTAAGTCTGGGAGTTAAGTCTATACAAACAGAATAGAAGGAAAATTATCCGGTCAAGTTGCATAAGAAGGGAGAATTACAATAGGAATTACAATAGGGCACGCATTACAGGGAGATTATATTACTACAAGTACGAAGAAAATATAGAACAGGGTTATCCCAGTGAGGTTTAAAAGAGTCCAAAGATAGACATAATAGATGAATAATCAGATTATTCACTGACCATAAAGCCAGATTTCGAATAAAAGCTGAACAAAGTCTGGAATTAAACTCATCTCTTTACATTTGATTTGTGAACTATAACCCAAAAAAAATATGAAAGCGTAAATAAAGAATCACTCTGAAACTGATAAGGCAATATGAAGTCCCCAGGAGATCAACAACCTAATAAAGGAAACACGAAGACATGAAATTCACAATTCTTAATAAAGGACAGCTTACAAAACCATTGGAGATAAGAACTGGAGCGCAGCAGGGATGCTTCTTGTCACCAGTTGTTCTTACTGTGTATTGACTTGATTATTAAACCAATAGTATCAACCAACAAAAATGGAATGCCGTGGACTATACAGCTTCACCATCTATATTTTGCTGATCACCTTTCTTTTCTGTCCCTTAACCGTAACCAGATGCAAGACTCATAGTTTTTGGTGGGTGGTGACAGCAGTTGTGGCTAAAAATTCACCGAAAATAGATGAATGAGTATAAATGAAACTAAAGATAACTTATGATAGGAAACTCTTTACAGAGCGATACAACAGGAAGCAATCTGATCATCAGAAGAAGTCCCCCCGTCCGACAAGTGTTTCGGCCCTATATACTCCTTTACACTCTAAGGGGGGCGGGCCCACTTGGGTCATGACTCCCAAGCGTCTCAGCTTCCTGTTGTCTTGCATCAAAAATGAACCCATTTCACTTATGGTAGCAACTTTAAATTCCACAACTCCGCCAGCCGTGGAGGCAATTGTGAAAGTAACAAAGAGAAGACACATTATTCCGTTCGTTCCGTCGCACACACTGAGACACCAGCGCGAAGTCAACGAGTCGCCACTGCGCGTTCCCCACTGGACTTTTGATACTGACACCCCTTATAGTATACACCGCTTGTCGCCCCTGAGTCGCAGCCCGTTCACTAGTCCACCACAAACCTCAGCGTATTGTGGACTTAGAAAAATTCCTGGTGTTTTCTGTACCGCAGCGTTTATTGTTACGATCTCCATTCCCCATTGCGGTTGTTCCACAGCCAGCCTGATGCCTTTTCGGCAGTTTCACTAAGCCTCTTCAGGGCCCTTGTTCTCGACTGTCCCCTCAGCCCCAACAGTTTCAATAGATCATACACTGATGCAGCCACAAGCCCTCTTGCACCCACTACGCAGAACCCCTACACTTCGATATCTGTCTAACTCATAATTTAGCCACACCTATTTTCGTTTCTCTATGTCTTACAGGCACTAGGAATGTTTACAAACAGACCTATTAGCTAGTCCAGAGCCGTTAACTGAATTATCACGGGAACGATTGGGCAATCGTTGAAATAGTGACAGATCAGAGAACGGGTCGTATATTTGTAGAATCAAGGGCGGTAAGTCAAAAGACGGACCTTTGACGGTTGCATTTCCTCAAGGGGAGATAACCACAGTTCGTGATCCCAGGGCCCGTAATTCGCTACAGTATGAGCCGAGATCAAAAGACGGTTTGCTCGTTGGCCCACGTCTCTGCGTCGGCAAAGGCGTGAAATAAAGCTTTGATTCAGGAATCGACCGCAGATTTTCCCAAAATCTGGGCGAAGGCGCTATATCTCGCAAGAGATAGCGAATTTCTACATATTTCATATATATATATATATACCTCATCCTTTAATCATTTATCTAGTAGCCTCAGAATTTTCGGAACATCCAGCTTCGAACCCTAGACCATTGTTAAAGTGGATTTCTTAGTATTTCGATTGGAAATAGTTTCTTTTTCTGTGTTGCGGTAACTATATTTACTATTTACGGTCTGAATCTGAGAAAACGGGTCTAAGTCCAACAATACCCAAAAAAAAACCATTCTTATATAAATATCGGGTCTTCGAGGTTGACCTGCTTGGCCCTCTTGTTTCACCCAGAGAGAAAGAGACAGTACCAACAAAAGATTAAAAGAATAATTGTAACTGGACCTATAGCTATCCAGATTCTTTTTCCATTTTATGTACATTCAGCCCGATGTGGCGAAATTATCAAATTTAACATTTCCCAACTACCGACCACTGTGTTGTGGCGAGGATTTTTATCCCGAGAGATTTACATACCTGACATTCTCTTTAAGTATTGGAATTACAAGCTACTGACACTGTGAACACTAGATCTCGTAATTATTTTCCTACCTGGACTAATTGATGTGACATAAACAGATCCAATTAACAGTAACGAAGTAAGCGTTCCCCAAATAACAGGATTAATCAAACTTTGAGGAGCTGGGGCTTATTTTGCCAAAACACAACCCAACACTGGATTTGCTGTTTGTACCACGGAGATATGTTCCAGATGTTGTTAATCAACAATTAGGTAAGCGCGACTGAAAGTGGCCACTGTTTGTCTGAAGCGAGAGAAAGAAGGAGTGAATAATTCTTCTATTGTATAATCATTGTACTCACTTTGTTGTGCCTTTCTTTTGTTTGCTAATACTGTTATTTTTCTGAATAGATTAATTAGGAACTCTGTTCTTTACAGTACAGTCAAATTCTATACCATAGCGCAAATCTTTTGACCTTTTGGAGGTTATTTAACTTCTTCTTGTGGGATCTTGTCTCAACAGAGGGGTTGCACTTATGATGGGGGTTATTTCTTTATGAATTCTGTAATCTATGATTTTTTTCTATTTGATGTTGTGAAGTTTTCCTTTATGATAAATAAACTTAACATAAAACTTAATTACCTGTGTTGGTCAGCTCGGCCCAATATCCCTACTCCATTACTATAGTTTCACGTCTGTGCGTCTAATTGTCGTCGCATATCTGTGTGTGTGTATGCGAGTGGTTAATAGTGTATATGTTAATATATATACGGGAAGGTAAACTGTCTGATAAACAAATTTTAATCGTAAGATAGACTGGACTAGAGTATCTTCTAAATCCAGGGACAGACTCTACCTTTTCACCATTCACTCGTGAAATCTATTTCTTTACCTTATCTCTCACTGAGTTACCACCTTTTTCCAGTTCTATTCAGACGGGACCAGAATCTATCTTAATCACCTATCAAAAATCTACGAAAACACATCTCTGCAGCATCATACAAAGTTGAAGGAACAAATAATGATATCAAAATAAGAAAACAAAAGGAAAGAGAAGCTTTCATTGCACTGGGAAATATATGGGAATGAAAAGAAAATCATCATGTCCAAAAACAAAAACAAAACAAACAAAAAAAAAAATGATTCGTTAAGTCCGCTGTCAAGACAGTCCTATTGTATGGCTGTGAAACATTCAGAACAACAAAAACGACACCCAAGAAGTGATCGTCTTTCATACATGAATACTTGGAATTAATCGATATGACAAGATCACAAATGTGAAACTGATAACAAAAGCCAGCCAGTTGCCTGTGGATCAAGAAATGAGAAGAAGACGGTGGCATGAAAGATATACAGGGTGTCCATAAAAGAATGTACCTATTTCTTCTTTTTTTTCACCTACTTGACCAGTGTGTGGATAGACATGTAACAATTACCGGTTGCAACTCAACTGCGAAATACTTGAAATACCCGCCGTGCGCATGCACACTGTTTTTGCAAAATGGCGCCGACCAAACAACATAACGCATTTTGTGTGGTAGAATATGCGAAAACGACGTCTGTTATCGCAGTTCAACGCAATTTTCGGCGACAGTTTGGGGTTGATCTCGTACCTGGACATGCTCGACAATTGGATAATTCCCCAACTTGAAGAGAACTGTGGTGAAAAATTCTAATCCACATATATAAATGAGAAAATAAATGTAAAGCCTAACGAAGTAATTCAATAGAAAGAAAGAAGAATGGTGAAAGACCAGTGCTTTCCCTAAATAGCGTACACCTGCGTTGTAGAGCGCCATAATGACTGAACCAGAGATCCCCTTTTTCTACTTCGTCTGCATAACTGTAACGCTTCCACGTTTGATAGTAAAAGCCTACTGCATAAACTACACGCGTTTCAAAAAAATAAAACTGGTACTGTATTTCTTATACGACCTTGATAGGCACACTGCTTAATGACCTAGATATAATATTACATTAATGTCATTATATACACTACGTTAACGTAGAAGACAGACGGGCTTAGAAGAGAGAGAGAGATGCACGGAGGAACGCATGCAATGCTACCACGTCGCCTCGCGATTTAAAAATTAATGCCACCCCACGCGAAAGGCATGCAGGCCTGACTTTTTTCAAATAGACAGTGATAAAAAACGCTAACGATACGAGGTAAGGTTTTAAAAAACATGTTGAATGCTTATTAGGAAACATGACACAATACTGTTTTACGTCTGAAATCCTGACTTTATACTGACAGAACAGTCGAAAAGGCAGGACAGGTGGCGGTTTGAAAAATAAAAAAACAAATACACTACTATCCTAGAATAATACATATTTTGAACGAAGCCACTTAACCCCATTAAACTTATATATTCTTGTACCTTAAGACTTGCTGACAAAGAATATGTTATGTGTTACGCAAATGGTCTAGTACTTAATAAATTATAGCCAAAATACTATAGTGAGGTTGTCTGACAGCACAAGATCATATTTGCTCATAATGGCTGTTTGAACAACACTGCTTTAGGGGAATGAGGCCAGCAAGTTAGATACGATTTGATTGGCTGTAGAAATATGTAAGGCGAAACCTGATTAGTCGGATTGCAAATACTAGTTGGTTGTTAATGGTTACGGTAGGATGGGTAAAGTTTTTTCAAAGGCTCTTGTAAACATGGTCTCATTGGTTAGAGCGTTCCATATAGTCAAATAGAAGCGTCAGTTCAGGGCCAGTTTTGAAAATAAACTTTATGAGAAACCAGTGCGTTGAGAGCAAGCTAATATTTTTCTAAATAAAAGCCGGGGATAAGGCAGATCAAAATTGTGCCAGAATTCATCGCCAGTCAACGTACTTGTGTATATTTCCTTGAATTGTGGTAAGACTAGACATATTTCCTATATATCTGTCGCAAGACGCGAGTAAGTCGGCATTTCAATTCCTAAGACCGATTCCCAATATTTTGTCGGTAAATTTCTCACTGAATGAGAAGGCAGTTTGTTGTTTAAATTCATTGTCTGCACAGACATCGTTTGTCAACAGTCATGGGACATCCACCAATTTTACAGAGAATGTTTACCTAACAATAGACAGCGCTGGGCGTAAGCTTTGGAAAGGCAACAACATTCACCTGGCATGTCGCACAACAAGGTGACATTAGGTCAACAGACTATCGCGGTAATCGACACTAAGTCTCGGGTGTGTTTACACAAAGCCAGTAATACCCAAGTATTATTTTGGCTAGTAATAGAACATAATGTGCAATCAGCGACAGAAGGCCAGTAATCTACAAATATTATTTCGGATTGTAACAGAATATAATGGGGGTCAGTCGGACTTCACGGAAAATATTGAAGTAACGGAGACACAAAGTCGGGGCGAAAGTAAATAGGAAGGAATAAATAACAACATGAAAGGGGTGAGAACACGAAATCATAACGAGAAGAACAACACTGCAACAGACACCCAAAAGACGACGCAGACAGATTGTCTGGGAGAGGAAAAACAAGAAAACGATAATAGCAAAACATTACAGAAATTTGTGAGGACTAAATGTCTGACGAAAGAAAAACAAACGAAGTTTCACATGATACAAGAAGCGACCCGAAAACTAGCCATAGGCGATTCAAACGATATATAACTCAACTATATTCATTGCTTGGCATTGCAAGAGAAGCAGTCCGCCAACCAAAACTTGGGTTCTCGATTTCACGAGAAAGAATCAAGACGTGAGTCAGTGAAATTCTTGATATGGACACCAAGGTATGTGTAATATAGTTTTTACATTATTATTATACATCTATATTAAATTCAGTCAGATAATATATACATATTTTCCATAAAGTTAACACTGTAAATACCAGTCACGTTTATTATAATTTTATATTTCATACTCATAAGTACAGGTTACAATAAACACCAGGAGAGAATGATTATAATTATAACATTACACAGTTTCCTGTAACTATAACGAAGTAAATCCAAGACACTTTTATTTTGTCTCTTACATTACATGTTAAACATGCAGTAAACATCGCGCAGCCATTCATTATAGTGATAAGATTTCACATACAAGAACACCCTACAGGCGTAGCATAGTTTACGGGATACTTACAAAGGGTTCATTATTTTATCCATCACAGTGGTAGAGACAGGGACCATTGGAGATACTCATCCTTCGTCTACTACGTGGTTGGCGTTAATCACGGGATAAAAGCTTTTGAGTAGGGCCAAACAGAAATACTGCGACGACAGGCATCTCACAGATATTTAACGGCAACAAATCTACCAACAAAGACGGGGATTTTAGAAAAGAACTTGCCAGGCGGCGAAGGAACTTTCTACTAAACAATCACCCACACAGAAAAGTAATCCGCAATTACCTAGAATAAGGGATGCATTACTAAAGAGCTGTCCACGTGAATTTAATGATCAGAAGTTGCAGTAGCAAACGGACGATTTTACAACAAGTGCCTTTGAGAAATCTTGAGCGGACGTGGCAAGAGCCGACGGACGATTTGTAAACCAAGTGCCTACAAAATTTATCGAGATCCTAAATTACATGCAGTAATGGACAGATTCTCCCCGTAAAACTGATGCGCAAACAAATTCAATTATATACCAGATTTCACCATCATCACCACCTGAGGAAAATATCTTCACCACACATGGACATCTGCATATCAGACGAAGTCCCCACCGCATAACATTGTTTCAACACAACCTCGGAACAAGCCATCTCAGACGCGCGTGGCAATGTCAACACTCGCTTTGTGAATAACAAAAGAACAGGCCATCGACACCTGACGACATTAAGTGGACCGTCCAATATTATTGAATGCAGACAAAGACTTGTCCAGTGTATACAAATACCCAGTGTTTATTGACAGTCAGTCAGAGACCCGAAACAAGATATCCTTTTTGGTAGTAGTTAAGATAACTTAAATTCATCATCATCACATAGTGTAGACTTTAGATTCATTTGTGTATTTTGCATTAACTAATGTCTTTCTTTACAGGGATAGTTAATGTCATTCCTAGTTGCATTTGTATTAGTGTAATTGAATGTTGTTAACACAGATAACTCTCTTTGGTTACCCTTCGGGATAACCCTGTGACATTAAGTGTGGGCTGTCGTCCTGGATGTACCTTGGGACTTGCCCTAGACTAAAAACATGAAATAAGTCTTTTTTGCAAATTTTGTATAAACCTATTTACTGTCTTCTAAACTGTTCTTTATTCTACTTAGGTAGAGGGAAAGAATACAGAGTAGAATATTAGATAATTAAATAAGATATTCATATTAAATTAGATTAGATATTCATTTTATATTAAGTAAGATATTGACATATGTTAGAATATTATACCATTTTACGTTATTTACATCTTAATTATTGCATCTAGTTAACAATATTGATTTTGCTCAGCACTATAAATTTACCTGGATTTTTGGGTACATGTGTAGTACCACGTGGGTCTCGAACAATAGGCATTGTTGAAGTCAGACGAGCGACCCGACATTGTGTAGTCCTATTGTTCACAAGTGGACAATAGCGGCTAAGCCACTGAGACCAAACATTTGTTATTGTTTTCTTGGTAGGCAGACTGTTTATGGTCAGACTTTTTATGGACAGGGCTTTTTAAATATTGGCATTTATTGGTACGAATGTCAATTTTATAGGGAAGCATACAGGAAATTTTGTTGTGGTTTCTCCCTTTGGCCAAGGGCACGATTTTGTTTCGCTCTAAATTTTTTTGTTTCTCTCACATAATCTTGAGTAGCGATAGGCAGATTGAAATTCTAGATTGACCATGGCAGGTTGGTTGCAAATTCGCACGGCAGCTTTCCAGGAAGCAATGAATTTAAAACTAGAGAAAGCAGAACTTATGGAATATGTGGAAAAAAAGTTAATTGCGCACAAGGAAGAGCAAAGAATAGCTGAAGAGAGAAAATGGGCAGAGAGGAAACTAGAACTAGAAGAAGAGCTGGCAACGATGACCAGAGAGGCAGAGTTAGAGAGAAATAAGGTAGAGAGAGAGCACGAACTTCGGATGAAGAGGTTGTGTGTAGCATATGAACAACCCACAAGAGTCAAACCGGAAATATGTATTTCGGTCCATGAAGTGGCAGATGAGCTAACATATCGCCAAGAGGACACATCTTCTTCACATTGCATTATGCCATATGCAAAGAAATCCACATGGAACTTCTACGTGGAAGGAAGAGACCGGACAGGAGCGGGCATTCGCTATTATCCATGGAGATAGACATATGCCCAAGTCGCCTAAGTCTGCCTTTTCCCCGGACGAGGGAAAGCCAGATCCTACCACTTTTGGAACGTACGGAGAGAAATGTGTGCCTTTAGGAGGTATAACTACACATACTATTATCGGGACAGGGTGGACGACGGACACGGATGCACCCCCCGACTCTCTTCAAAAGGAGGTAGAAGAGGATCATCAGGAGAACAGTGTGGTAGAGCCGGCGGGGATAAAGCAGCTCAACACCCACGGGACTCCGATTCTATATGTAGGCGAGACAAAAACTAAGCGGATAGACAGAAGGAAAGACACCAGGCGACACAAGAGGAAACAACTTGGTGTACGAGCTTTATGCAAGGCACAGAGCCGACGCGCGAAATTTACAACACACTGTACCCGACATAAAAGGACAGATGGGTTGCACCGTATCTTGATTTATGACCATTCCACGGACAAGATACACAAGATACGTAATAAGGACAAACAATGGCCAACTTTGATCCGTCGTCGGATTCAAAGATTGTTTAGCAGAAGAAAGAAGTGGGGAAACACTTTTTATTTCAACAGATCGAAGAAAGAAACAGAGATTTGATGTCAGTAGGAGTGGGTCACTCAAGAGAAAGAAGTGGGGAGACATTTTTTATTTCGACAGAGCGAAGAAAGACACACTGAGAGTTAGTGTCAGTAAGAATGGACCACTCAAAAGAAAGAAGAGGTTTAAACCTGGCAACGAATATTACGAGGACCCTAACGCAAAAGGGCGGAGAAAAAAAGTGATCTTTTAGGGACGGCAACTAGCGCCCGGATTCCCTCGGAACGCAACGTTGTCAATAGAGAAAGAGCGGAAGAGGTATTCGATTCCAGGCTGGAATTCGATTCGATATTCAGGTCACGACTGGTTAGACCAGAACAATTGAGTGGTGGAACTGTGGAAATGAAGAGGAAGCGTCAATATGACGGAGAATATAATACGACTGGTCCTAAGTGTGAGCTAGAGATAGGCAAACAAGTTTTACTGTTTATGCATAGCAAACAGAACAGGTTACAGATTGGATGGCACGGGCCTTACGCAATGGTCGAGAAGGCATCTCGAACCAATTATAAGATTCCAGAGGAGAATCAGCTGGAAATATATAATATTGTTCTGCTGAAGAGATATTTAGCCAGACCCATAACTGAAGCGGCCAACTTCAGGACACGAGCAGCCACAAAGCATTGGAATAAGGGAAATCCGAACTCAGTACTGCAGCCCAATGCGGTTAGACAGTCATCTGCAAGCGTGCAGAAAAACACAGCCCGCGTTACGAACGTAGTAGAGCAGGGGCGACAACTCTTGACTACGGTCACGATATTGAAACAGGAAATGGAGCAGCTCTTTATAGCTGATACAGGAGAAGCAACTGAGGAAGATTGCGAGAAGAATGATTTGGACGAGGAGAAGGAGGATTGGAACGAGAAAGATGAGAAGGATAGTAATAGGGAGAAGATAACTATAGCCGACAATAGGAAATGTAAAATGCATCCTGACTCGCAGGAGTCTTCGCAAGCTAAGACTTCGTGCGGGGGACATCTGTCGCAAGACGCGAGTAAGTCGGCATTTCAATTCCTAAGACCGATTCCCAATATTTTGTCGGTAAATTTCTCACTGAATGAGAAGGCAGTTTGTTGTTTAAATTCATTGTCTGCACAGACATCGTTTGTCAACAGTCATGGGACATCCACCAATTTTACAGAGAATGTTTACCTAACAATAGACAGCGCTGGGCGTAAGCTTTGTAAAGGCAACAACATTCACCTGGCATGTCGCACAACAAGGTGACATTAGGTCAACAGACTATCGCGGTAATCGACACTAAGTCTCGGGTGTGTTTACACAAAGCCAGTAATACCCAAGTATTATTTTGGCTAGTAATAGAACATAATGTGCAATCAGCGACAGAAGGCCAGTAATCTACAAATATTATTTCGGATTGTAACAGAATATAATGGGGGTCAGTCGGACTTCACGGAAAATATTGAAGTAACGGAGACACAAAGTCGGGGCGAAAGTAAATAGGAAAGAATAAATAACAACATGAAAGGGGTGAGAACACGAAATCATAACGAGAAGAACAACACTGCAACAGACACCCAAAAGACGACGCAGACAGATTGTCTGGGAGAGGAAAAACAAGAAAACGATAATAGCAAAACATTACAGAAATTTGTGAGGACTAAATGTCTGACGAAAGGAAAACAAACGAAGTTTCACATGACACAAGAAGCGACCCGAAAACTAGCCATAGGCGATTCAAACGATATATAACTCAACTATATTCATTGCTTGGCATTGCAAGAGAAGCAGTCCGCCAACCAAAACTTGGGTTCTCGATTTCACGAGAAAGAATCAAGACGTGAGTCAGTGAAATTCTTGATATGGACACCAAGGTATGTGTAATATAGTTTGTACATTATTATTATACATCTATATTAAATTCAGTCAGATAATATATACATATTTTCCATAAAGTTAACACTGTAAATACCAGTCACGTTTATTATAATATTATATTTCATACTCATAAGTACTGGTTACAATAAACACCAGGAGAGAATGATTATAATTATAACATTACACAGTTTCCTGTAACTATAACGAAGTAAATCCAAGACACTTTTATTTTGTCTCTTACATTACATGTTAAACATGCTGTAAACATCGCGCAGCCATTCATTATAGTGATAAGATTTCACATACAAGAACACCCTACAGGCGTAGCATAGTTTACGGGATACTTACAAAGGGTTCATTATTTTATCCATCACAGTGGTAGAGACAGGGACCATTGGAGATACTCATCCTTCGTCTACTACGTGGTTGGCGTTAATCACGGGATAAAAGCTTTTGAGTAGGGCCAAACAGAAATACTGCGACGACACGCATCTCACAGATATTTAACGGCAACAAACCTACCAACAAAGACGGGGATTTTAGAAAAGAACTTGCCAGGCGGCGAAGGAACTTTCTACTAAACAATCACCCACACAGAAAAGTAATCCGCAATTACCTAGAATAAGGGATGCATTACTAAAGAGCTGTCCACGTGAATTTAATGATCAGAAGTTGCAGCAGCAAACGGACGATTTTACAACGAGTGCCTTTGAGAAATCTTGAGCGGACGTGGCAAGAGCCGACGGACGATTTGTAAACCAAGTGCCTACAAAATTTATCGAGATCCTAAATTACATGCAGTCTTCTTGTTCTTCTTCCGTCCTTAGCCACCGACCGTCAAAGCAGTCAGTGGCCATTACGCCTAGTGGCGTCTTAGGGCAACAGCAGATAGGTTTTCTTTGCCACTGTTTCCCATCACGCCTATTGGCGTCTTTAGGGCAATGGCAAATCAATCCATTTGCTGTTATTGACAGTCAGTCAGAGACCCGAAACAAGATATCCTTTTTGGTAGTAGTTAAGATAACTTAAATTCATCATCATCACATAGTGTAGACTTTAGATTCATTTGTGTATTTTGCATTAACTAATGTCTTTCTTTACAGGGATAGTTAATGTCATTCCTAGTTGCATTTGTATTAGTGTAATTGAATGTTGTTATATTTCAATAATTTAATAAATGTTGTAGTTGTGGTTACATTACCAAACACGTTATTACGTATATAGAGAAGGAAAGAAAGTGTGCGAAAGAGACATACTGTTCTTCCTTTCTTCCTCTTCTGTTCACTCAGTGTAATAGGGGAGTGGGGGCTCGTTAGCATTATAATATAGAGAGGGGGATAGAGTGGTAGGAGTTATAGTGTCACGAGATCCAGAATCACTGGGACTGTCTGCGGGGAATTTATCCCAGAGTCTTACATTCGCCTTCTTCACTCCTGCTGCCTACTTCCAACCGGTTGCCAGGCAAATCTGAGCCATTAACAAAGCCGGCACCACACAGATAACTCTCTTTGGTTACCCTTCGGGATAACCCTGTGACAATATCTATATATATATATATATTATGAAAATTGAATATGAATTGATAAATTGTGTCTGTATGTGTGTGGTTCAGTAGCAAACAGAAGGCAAAGCCTAGATATTGCTCCACCATGTAAAAGCTTGTCAGAGAGGAGTATAACTGCAGTGGCATATATGGGATTGCCATTTATTAACATGACACCTATCTTATTGTATAGAAGGAAGTACAGCTGGAATTGCAGAGGCGTTGTAACCATTAGGGAGAGGAATACTGGTATATTGTCACATGAGAAGCTAGTAGTTGGCATACAGCGCTGAACTCTGTGTTTGTAATGTCCTGTACTTCAGTGTGGAAATAGATATTATATATTAGTTCTGAAGAAGGAGGTACAACCTTCTTATTTCAGGGACCGTGGTACTGAAGTATTAGAGCAGCACCTGGTCTGAGTTTTGCTGGATCCATCGGGCTGGCAGCAGACTCCTTGTCCAAGATATTGACCAGTGGTGTACTTCAAGATAACTGAGAAGCAAGCGAGCAGAGGAGACAGTTTTCCTGCCGCAGACACCTAAGCTAAGACTTTGTCAGCCAGAGCAGCTCACCCTTGTATAACCCACCTTTAAAAATTGACTGTAATACTAAAGCAAGAGGGACAGTTATTGTTTACAAATAAAAAGAACTGTGAACCCTTCAAGATTATTTCCACCATTAACAAACACATGAAGTCGTGATGACAAACAACAACATAGCTTCAAAAGCCAGTATTACCTCTTAATACCAGAGCATAACACTACACACATATTGTAATAATATTCTATGTCAGGACAAAGATCCTTTGTATAATTTTTGTACATAGACATTGTGTTTACATTTGATTGTGATTCCTGATTCACTCTGTAGTTGGATCAGGATATCTATTCTTGAAAGAAATTAATACATAATTTAAAAGTTAACACTTGACTTACTTAAGCTAGTCTTCTAGAGTGTTATATGTATGTGCTTGTCATAGTGTTGTAAAGTGTTGTGAATCTTAAATAAAGTGTTTATTTGTCTGTTGTTGTTGTTGTGAACTTACACTTCATCAATATCATAACCCTAGACATTCAACGTAGTCATCACAATATTCCAGGATAAGTATGACTGAGGTCTAAATGTGGTAGCAAAGTAAGGTCATCTGTAACACACCACACATATTAGATACAGATACCTTCACAGCTGATCTCAGTCAGTACACTAAGTCCCCTATAAATATTTATATAATCCCAACTTACCACAAGAACTCACGGGATTTCGTTTTCTAACAAGATGGAGCTCCACCCCACTACCATGGAGCAGTGAGAGAGTACCTCAGTGAACATCTCCCACAACGGTGGAACGAACGTAGTGGTCCTGACGATGCAGTGTTGCTGATATGGCCCCCGAGGTCCCCAGACATGACACCATGTGATTTCTTTTTATGGGGCTTCATCAAGGACAGAGTCTTTGTCCCACCGTTGCCTCGAGATCTGGTGGAGCTGAGAGAGCGGATCATTGGAGCCTTTGCTGCTGTCACAGGAGACATGCTGATTCGAGTGTGGGAAGAAATGGACTATCGACTAGATATCTGTCGCACATATTGAGTTTTTGTAAGGTATGCTTAAAAACTTGCAGAGATTATCTTACTTTTGTGATAGAAAGCATCCTCGTACCACATCATGGGGCCGAGACTAAATTTTTGAAAAAAGTTCAATCTTTTATGGACACCCTGTGTGTTAATATAGCTTTACAAGGCAGCCCTTGTTCTCGAATTCCCAGGGTAAGAGAACGAACGAAGGAACGAACTTTATTTTCAAAAGGTTTAGAATTCGGCACGCAGGCGACAAAAGGAAACTGAAAAACATTGAGAAGAGAACTAGAGCCAGTAATGAAAGTCATCATCATCATGTGACGTATTCTCTCCAGAACGTTGTCTCCATTACAGCTGCTGTGAACGCATCACCTTTCTGGGCAAGTCGACCTGCATCATCCAAAGACAAGTTCAGACCCTCTGTGATGTCCTGGATCCACCGTCGTCTAGGTCGTCCCCTTCCCCTTTTTCCAGGGCCCATGCCTCCCATTACTAATTTTCCAGACTATTATGTCTTTTTATATGACCTAAAAATGTCAGCTTCCTTATTGCGATGGTATTTAGGAGCCAATGTTCCTGTACGTTTAGTGAGTGCAGTACTTCTCTGTTGGTCTTTTTCTCTGTCCAGGGTATTCTCAACATCCTTCTGTAGCATTTCATTTCGAATGATGTAATTTTTTTGCAACTTTTTTAATTGAGTATCAATGTTTCGCAGCGGTATGTTGCTACTGTGAATATACATGCTCTGATCAGCTGTAACTTTCTTTCTTTGCTTGTGCTTTGCAATAGATTTTTTCATCTGTATTAGTTTATGTGAGGCAATTGCAAGTCTTCTTTTAATTTCTACTGCACAGTCACCAGAGCTGTTGATGATTGATCCTAAGTATTCGAATTCATTAACACCTTCCCTATGAAAGGGATACAGAAGACATATAACGACTTTAGGTCACCAAGAGCTGACGCTCAGTGACAGTGGATCAAAGTCAAGTCACGTCAAGTCAAGTCACATATAACGACTTTGAGCAAATGGTAAAAGACAGGAAGACTTGGCATAAATTTGTTGAAGACCCCATGCTTCGTGGGAAGCTGAAGGGTAATTAAAGAAAGGTCAAGGTAGTCCCATAGAAGATACTGTCGTAGGGGAGTGAAGTGTTAGAGACTTCACCATACTAGGTCCAGCATCGACAGGTGGGGGGGGGGGGGGAATGACCATTTTCATTTCTCGCTGCCTTTTCCTTCCCTAACTCAAAGAGCAGAGTCAGGTACACAGCTGGGTAGACTGGAGTGTGTCGGTACCGTGATTCCAATACGACACCTTCGCCGAAAGAAACCGGCGTTCTAACCACTCTGTCAATCGGACGCTCTTGAATTCATCATTGAAAATAATACAGTTATTACACAAATACATTGGCCTTTCGGTTTTTAGTTTGTAATATTTTAACTAGTTGCCTTATATTGTGTTATTTTGTGCCATACAAAAAAAGACATAACACCTTGTTGACAACCATGATAGAAGGAAGAGTTGAAGTCAAACATAACACCTTGTTGACAACCATGATAGAAGGAAGAGTTGAAGTCAAACATGCAAGAGGAAGACAGCGCTATAAGTGGGAAAATTACGTCAAGAGATAGATAGAAATGAGCCCATCAAGGTGTACCATTAAGACAGACGACGTTGGAGGTCCATTGCAACCGACTTTTCGATGTGGAGATGGCAGCTAATGATGATGATTGTGTTACTGAGTTTCGGGATTTAGCTTTCCTCCATTGTAAGAATGTGATGTTTCTCATCGGAACCCTTGTCTTTGCAAGATCTTGCAATAGGGGAAAGGTATGTGTGTGTGCACGCAATGCCGTTTCCTTGTAGCTATATCCTTTCAGTGGTTCATTCACTAGGTGAGCCTTAATTATTTTTTTTCTGCATTCTGTATTAGTAACGCCAATGCTCATCTGTCCCAGCTGTGTCCCCTTCTTCATGTCGTCGATTATATTCGATTACATTGCTCTAAGGACGATTCTCTCAGCCTAGCTTTGCGTTCTATCTGTTATATCATAGTCGGATGTGAAGCAGTTGCCCAGAGGGGATTTCGAGATATGGAGATAGAAGCCCGAAACTATAACCGAATCTCTTCACCAGCAGAAAAATGACTCTACACAACTCGACAGTTAACAAACTAGTAAACTACTGGACATGGAAAGACCTTCAGCTGATGGCATTGGACATAAAGATTTACCATTCAATTGTTTAAGGACTATGTTCCTTGGGCAGCTGAAGTATGATAATGATGATGATGATGAAAATGATGATGGGGATATCTGCTAAGTTCATTAAGACCCCACATAGAGAATGAAGAAATTAGAGCAAGTCCAGTAAGGTAAAAAAAAAAGGATCCCGTTACACGCCCATTGAGGGATATTGGGAATATGGTGTTAGGCCCATATTTTCTTGACCATCGGCACACTAGGGGTGATGTGGTCAGCATCACGCCGGCCGCCTTAACCTTCCCAGAAGCTGCTCTGGTACCTAGTTGGGGGCTGGGTCGACCCAGGAGCCGTTTGCGGCCTAAAAATATCCCACCTCATCTGGGGATCGAACCATAGACCACCGAGCTAGGAAGCCAGTGCACTAACCACTATATTACCGCGGCTCCCTTGTGTTTCTCAAATTTACAATAATTGCGTACCTCTTATGAGAGTTTAGTCTTACCGGTGTACCCCAATGATGTGTTTAATGTTAAAGAAACGTTTTCTGGAGCTAAAACAGTGCTGTAAAGTAAAATGTAAATAAATTTGCCGTGTACTCCTTGAACCTCACTTACGTAGTCGTTCCCCTTCTACCGTGAGGTGTAGAGGTTATCCTTGAACCACTCGGGGATATTCGTACCATACTTTGTGAAACACTGTCCCATAGCACGTAGATGTACATAGGTGTTGCTGACAATAATAAATGACTAGCTCAGCCAAGAGAAAACTGAGCATTCTTAGAAACAGAAATTCACTATCATCATTTCATAGTTTGCTCCTTGTCGTGAATTATTCTAATCCCCATATATAAATTAAAACGTAAATGCAAAGCATAACAAATAAATTTAATAAAAGGAAAGAAGAATGGTAAAGAACAGTGCAGTCACAATGCCTGTACTCGAAATCCCCCTTGTTTTCTACTTCGTCGGCAAATTGTAACGCTTTCACGTTGATAGTAAAAGCCTACTGTGTCGCTGCACGCTTTCTTCAATGAAACGTGTACTGTATTTCTTGGAAAAACCTTGAGATACGCAAGCTGATCAATGACCTAAATTTAATATTTCATTCATTCCATTTTATACACGGCGTAACTAAAAGACAGATGGACTAAAGGATAGAGAGAAGGGAGAGGCAGAAAGCAGGGACACCTGCAACACTAAACACGCGTCGCGCGATACACAATTGCTGCCATCACGCGTGTAAGGCCACATGCACTAACTTTATTTCAAATCGACAGTGATAAAATTCACTACCCATACCAGAGTTAGGTTTTAAAATCCTGAAAAACGCTTATTGGGAATTATGACATTATACCGGTTTACGTTTGAAAACATGACAGCACGACTATCCTAGAAGAAAATGCATATTGGCTCCATTAAATTCGTATATTTGGGTTCCTTAGGGTTTGCTGACAAAGAATATGTAAAACGTTACGCAAATAGTCTAGGAATTACCAAGTTATGGCCAAAATAAAATAGTGGGGGTGCCTGACAGCATGAAATCATTTCTGCTCATAAAATTTTTTTATAACGTGTTTGAAAAAAAACATTACGTTACGGAAATAGCCTACCATGTTAACTCCTATGTGATTGGAGCGCAACAAATGAAAGACTAAACACGATTGGTCGGACTATAAATACTATCTTGTGTTGTCAGGGGAAACGTGAGAAAGGGGTACTTTTTTGAAAAGATGTGTAGACGTGGTGTGATTGGGTAGAGCTGCGAATATACACAATTCAGAGCGTCTGTTCATTGCCACATCTTGTAATAAACCTACTAAGAAACAGTACGTTGAGCACCAGTGTATATTTTTTATAAAATAAAGCCTGGGACATCGGCAGATCGGAGTTGTGCTATATTCATTGCCAGTCAACGAAACTGTTTATTATTATTTCCATGAATTGTGGTAAGCTTGAAATATTCAATATCTTTTAATGAAAATTGAATGTAAATTGATAATTTATGTCTGTATATATGTGTGGTTCAGTAGCGAACATGATGTAAAGCCTATAGTGCTCCAGCCTGAACAGAAGGTGTCGGAGGAAAGTAAAACTGCATGGAATGGCCAAACAGTACACTGACACCTAGATTATTAACTAGAAAGAAATAATGCTGGAATTGCAGAGGCGTAGTAACCATTAGGGAGGGAAATACTGGTATAAAGTATTTCAGATGAAGCTGACAGTTGGTCTAACGCTCTGAACTCAATGTTTGTGATGTATTGTGCTCAGTGTAGAAATGGAGTATAAATTAGTTCTGACGTAGAAGGTACAACCTTCTTGTTTCAGGGACCGTGGTCTTAAAGTTATTGAGCAGCACCTGGTCAGAGCTTTGCTGAAGCCAGAGGTGGACAGCATACTCCTTGGTCCATATAGCATCCAGTGGGGTGGCTCCAGAACTCATTACAGTAATCAAGCAGAGGAGTCTTTTACTGCAGTCATCACGCAAGATAAGAGAGTGTGGCCATGGAGCTCAACATTATGTACCCCCATCTTAAAATGACATTATAAACTAAAATTAAGAGGGGAATTTAATTGTTTTAATACCAGGAACTGAGAACATCTCCAATACTAGTTCCAATAGAAACAAACTATTGAAGTCATGATGACAAATACCAACAGAGCTTGAACAAAACAAAACCAGTATTACCTCATATTACCACTACACAACTGACACACATAGGATACCATTAATAATATATGTCACTACAATAATCATATTAATAAATTCTGTACATATAACTTGTAATTAAAATTGATTGTGATTCCTGGTTCCCTTTGTATTTGAATCAGGACACATATACATTCATGACAGCACTGAATACATATTGTTATTTGAAAAGTTATCAGTGACTCCTTTAAGATATCCTCTTAGAGTGTTATATGTATGTGAGTGTCACAGTGTTGTCAAGTGTGGTGGAATAAATCAAATTGTTTATCTGTCTGTTGTTGTTATGACTTACACTTCATCATACACATACCCTAGACATATAACGTAGTCATCACACTATTCCAGAATAATTCTGACTGAGGTATACATATGTGGCAGTAAGTAAGGTTATCTATAATACACTACTCTTATTAGATATAGATACCTTCACAGCTGATCTCAGTCAGTACACTAAGTCCCCTATAAATATTTATAACATCCCACTTTACCACATATATTGGGGTCTCGCCCTCGGGATTTTGAATCTTTCCCTATTACAAATATTGGGGTAACTCACTTCAGGGAATAATAAGAATTAAAAGGTATCCTTGGGTGAAAATAAATAAGGTTGAGCTCACAGTGCCTGTGTTGTCTTGAGTTAATTAGTCATAGATAAAATTGTTTAGACATTTATCTGTTAGACAATGGCCGACCTGGCAAAATTTCGATCTGCTGCTGTACAGACTGCGAAAGAGTTAGGAATGGACGGGCAAATTATGATTTCTTATGTCACTGCTGAATGTGACAAATATATTGAACGGGAAGAAAGAAGATTAGAAAAAGAGGCCGAAAGAAAATTAGAGGCTGAGACTAAGAGGTTGCAGATTGAGGCTGAGGCTAAGAGGTTGCAGATTGAGGCTGACAAAGAGAAGAAAGACATTGGATGCAAAATTGGTGCTAAGAAAAAATTAGCTGCAGAAAGAGAAGAAAAGAGATTAGCTGCAGAGAAGAAGCAGAAAAGGAGGAAAAGAGATTACAAAGGGAACATGAGTTACGACTAAGGGAGTTTGAGTTTCAAGGCCATGCTCCTGAAAATGGTGCCAGTCCCTTTACCTCTGATGCTACTGCTAGCCAGGGAGCCTCAACCTCAGCTATGAATTTTCATTTAGATCATTTTGTTGAGAAAGACGATGATATAGAGAGCTATCTAAATAGGTATGAACTATTAGCTACCACATATGGGTTAGAGAGAGAAAGGTGGAGCTTAAAGTTATCTCAGGGACTTCGTGGGGCAGCTTATGAAGTTTTTGCAAAAATGAGCAGAAGTGATTAGGAAAATTATGACATGCTAAAGCAGGCTCTTTTGTTAAGATATGAAAAGAATGCAGAATTTTATAGGAAAAAATTTAGGAATGCTAAACTACTGTCAGGTGAAACCTATCACCAGTTCTCTGCACGAATAGAGACATACTTGGAGAAATGGACTTCTCTGGGGAAAACCCAAGATCTTAAGGAAATGGTCCTTATAGAGCAATTAAGAGAGTCCATGGCTCCAGACCTGAGAAAGTTTCTCATGGAACAAGGTGCAGAGAGGCTGGGTGAGTTGCTAAATGTTGCTGAAAGGTATCAAGCAGCTCAAGCAGAGGTAACAGGTAATAAAAAGAAACAAGTGGATAACTTTAGGGCACCACAGAACTTTAATAAATTTGATCCTAGGGATCAAAACAAAGGTAAGCACCAGTTTGATAGGCCACGGTATGAAAATAAAAATAAAACCCCACAATTCGATGAAAGGAAATATGATGAAAGAAAATCTTTCAACCAAGGAAAAAGGTGGTGTAAAAATTGTAAGATGAACAATCATGACACTGACCATTGTAGAAGGAAACCTGTGTACATGGCAACCCTTCAGGTCAGGTCGACCTCAAGACAGGAGGAGGATATTATGTTGGATACCACTCCAGAAGAGATGAGGAAGGCACAGGCTGGGGATAGGACCCTCAAGCCTTGTTTCAGGAAATTGTCAACTTGTCGTACAACTCCAGGCAAGGGAGATTTTTACATGAAAAACAAGTTGATGTATAGGAAGACTGGAGCTAGATCCAAAGGTCAGGGACAGCTGGTACTTCCTAAAAGATATAGGGCAGACTTAATAGGAGCCTACATGTGAAACCAGATGGGGACCATGAGAAGATAGGTACCATCATTCAAAAGGTGGCTCACAATTATTATTGGCCCAAAGCAAGATGGGACATTGAGAATTTTGTAGAAAGGTGTAGCATAGCACATGAGGGAACACCCACAAGTGGGAACATTGATCAGGACCTGGACACGCCAAGGGGCAAAATTAGGCCTGACCATAAAAAGTTAGTTGCTTATCCTTTACAGGACGTGGCAATCAACCCCAGCTTTTATTGGCTGTTTGTGATTTTTCTAGGCAATTTTTTCATTCAGTAGTTTGCCATTGCTTTCTGAACGGTACTGCGCTTATACCATTGTTAAAAATCCACACAAAGCGATCTGCTACCAAACCGCCCGCAGCAGGTTTCGAACCTGGTATATCTGGATTATGAAACTGCGTTCATATCCATTAGGCCACAGACGCCGACGACCATAAAAAGAAATATAAATTTGATAAAGTGGACCAAAGGGAATGGGAAGCCCCTTTTCACGGACAAGCTTCACTTAACTGTTTTACAATGGCCACTATGCGGAGAGTGCAAAAAGATGTCTTACCCCAGGATAAGCCGAAAATCCCTCAATCGGACTTAAACAAACTGGAGGAAGAGGATGTAGAGAGGAAATCTCTCATCAAGAATTTTAAGTGGGGAGAAAGCCCCAAAAGAAAAATTGGTAGCGGTCGTTTTATGCATGATAATTCTGGGAAGAAAAAATCATCACTATAGAGCTTCGAGTGGAAGAGACCATACCGGTGCATGGACAAATAGGTCCACACAATTAAAGGTCCATATGTAGCTTTGTTAAGAACGTGGACTGATGAAAAGGCAGAGGAAAACATTACATCTTCATACCAATATGTGAATGAGCTGACCACTCGTTTAAAAACTGGCTGGAAACTTGCCAATGAAAATTTGAAACAAGCCAGGAAGAAACATGCTGCCTATTATAACAGGAAGGCGAAAGACAGAGATTTGGCTGTGGGAGAGAAGGTACTGCTTCTTCTCCCCGGGAGTCAGAATAAGTTACAGATTGGATGGCAAGGTCCATATACAGTTTTAGAGAAGGTGTCTAGAACAAATTATAAGATAGATAAGAAGGGGAAAGAAAAAATCTATCATGTGAATCTCCTGAAGAAATATTTGGAAAGAGAACATCAGGAAGAGACACACTTGTTGACCTTGTCCATCGCCATGGAGATGAAAAAGGAACCACTTTCATCATTTGAATATCCATTACACCCCTGTGAGACAGCAGCACAGGTGAAAATCAGTACACATTTAACAAAAACTCAGAAAGAGAGAGTGCAACAGGTTCTAAATAATCATGCAGAGGTGTTAACAGACCGACCAGGGCATACAAACCTATTGGAATATGATATGAAACTGATAGACCCCACCTGTCTGTATGAAACCATATTCGATTCCGTTTGCTAAGGAGAAAGCTTTGAAGGAAGAGATAGACTATCTGTTGAAGGAAGGAATTATTTCGCACAGTGAATCCTCATATAGTTCCGGTGTTGTACTCTTAAGGAAGCCCTCTGGAGAACATAGACTCTGTATAGATTACAGGAGACTGAATGCTATTACAGAAGGACAGGTGGATCCATTGCCGGATACAAATCAGCTGTTTGCCAGACTAAATAAAGCTAAATATTTCTCAAAAGTGGATCTGAGTAAAGGATACTATCAGATTCCAGTAAAGCCTGAGGTTAGACCATACCTAGCTTTTAGTACCTCAGAAGGACACTATGAGTTTAATAGATTGCCATTTGGATTGAAGAATGCGCCTAGTGTCTTCTCTAGAATGATGAGAAAATTATTGGACCCTCTGAATAATCCATGTATAACAAATTTCATGGATGATATCCTTATAGCAACAGAAACATTTGAGGAACACATTGACTCTCTGAAGATGCTGTTTGATCGACTTAGGGAAGCAAATTTAACAGCCCGACCAACCAAATGTTGCGTTGGATGTAAAGAATTGGAATTTTTGGGACACACAGTTTATCAGGGAAACATGACCCCTGACCCAAAGAATTTAGAGAAACTAAAGAAAGCCCCGAGACCACAAACCAAGAAGGACGTGAGATCCTTTGTCTCATTATGTGGTTTCTACCAGAAGTATATCAAAAAAACTTTAATTCCATATGTGCACCGTTAACTGATTTGACACGTAAAGGACATCCAGATCGCATTACATGGACACCACAATGTGAAATGGCTTACCAAGAATTGAAGGAAAAGCTCACAAGTAAACCTATTTTGAAATTACCTGACTTAAGTCAAGAATTCATAGTAAGGACGGATGCAGTAATATTGGGTTAGGTGCAACTCTACTACAGAAATCAGATGCATTGGATGGGGAATTAAGCCCAGTGGCATATGCTAGCAGAAAATTGAATAAAGCTGAAATCAACTACTCAACTAGCGAAAAAGAATGTCTTGCAGTAATATGGGCAATAAAGAAATTCAATATTTATCTGTATGGGAAGGCATTTAAGTTGCAAACGGATCACAAACCTTTATCGTTTCTAGCCCAGGCTAGGCATGAGAACTCTAGGTTACTCCGATGGTCCTTGCTTTTGGCTCCCTATAATTTTAGCATTGAGTATATATCTGGAAAAACAAATTTGGGAGCGGATTTTTTAAGCCGCCATCCGTGTGATGAGAATCACCGTAAACCCCAGAAATAATAATAAATTTCTCTATGTGTATATAGAATAAAGGACTGACATATAATGTCTGTTTTAAGAGGGGAGATGTCGTGAATTATTCTAATCCCCATATATAAATTAAAACGTAAATGCAAAGCATAACAAATAAATTTAATAAAAGGAAAGAAGAATGGTAAAGAACAGTGCTGTCACAATGCCTGTACTCGAAATCCCCCTTGTTTTCTACTTCGTCGGCAAATTGTAACGCTTTCACGTTGATAGTAAAAGCCTACTGTGTCGCTGCACGCTTTCTTCAATGAAACGTGTACTGTATTTCTTGGAAAAACCTTGAGATACGCAAGCTGATCAATGACCTAAATTTAATATTTCATTCATTCCATTTTATACACGGCGTAACTAAAAGACAGATGGACTAAAGGATAGAGAGAAGGGAGAGGCAGAAAGCAGGGACACCTGCAACACTAAACACGCGTCGCGCGATACACAATTGCTGCCATCACGCGTGTAAGGCCACATGCACTAACTTTATTTCAAATCGACAGTGATAAAATTCACTACCCATACCAGAGTTAGGTTTTAAAATCCTGAAAAACGCTTATTGGGAATTATGACATTATACCGGTTTACGTTTGAAAACATGACAGCACGACTATCCTAGAAGAAAATGCATATTGGCTCCATTAAATTCGTATATTTGGGTTCCTTAGGGTTTGCTGACAAAGAATATGTAAAACTTTACGCAAATAGTCTAGGAATTACCAAGTTATGGCCAAAATAAAATAGTGGGGGTGCCTGACAGCATGAAATCATTTCTGCTCATAAAATTTTTTTATAACGTGTTTGAAAAAACATTACGTTACGGAAATAGCCTACTATGTTAACTCCTATGTGATTGGAGCGCAACAAATGAAAGACTAAACACGATTGGTCGGACTATAAATACTATCTTGTGTTGTCAGGGGAAACGTGAGAAAGGGGTACTTTTTTGAAAAGATGTGTAGACGTGGTGTGATTGGGTAGAGCTGCGAATATACACAATTCAGAGCGTCTGTTCATTGCCACATCTTGTAATAAACCTACTAAGAAACAGTACGTTGAGCACCAGTGTATATTTTTTTATAAAATAAAGCCTGGGACATCGGCAGATCGGAGTTGTGCTATATTCATTGCCAGTCAACGAAACTGTTTATTATTATTTCCATGAATTGTGGTAAGCTTGAAATATTCAATATCTTTTAATGAAAATTGAATGTAAATTGATAATTTATGTCTGTATATATGTGTGGTTCAGTAGCGAACATGATGTAAAGCCTATAGTGCTCCAGCCTGAACAGAAGGTGTCGGAGGAAAGTAAAACTGCATGGAATGGCCAAACAGTACACTGACACCTAGATTATTAACTAGAAAGAAATAATGCTGGAATTGCAGAGGCGTAGTAACCATTAGGGAGGGAAATACTGGTATAAAGTATTTCAGATGAAGCTGACAGTTGGCCTAACGCTCTGAACTCAATGTTTGTGATGTATTGTGCTCAGTGTAGAAATGGAGTATAAATTAGTTCTGACGTAGAAGGTACAACCTTCTTGTTTCAGGGACCGTGGTCTTAAAGTTATTGAGCAGCACCTGGTCAGAGCTTTGCTGAAGCCAGAGGTGGACAGCATACTCCTTGGTCCATATAGCATCCAGTGGGGTGGCTCCAGAACTCATTACAGTAATCAAGCAGAGGAGTCTTTTACTGCAGTCATCACTCAAGATAAGAGAGTGTGGCCATGGAGCTCAACATTATGTACCCCATCTTAAAATGACATTATAAACTAAAATTAAGAGGGGAATTTAATTGTTTTAATACCAGGAACTGAGAACATCTCCAATACTAGTTCCAATAGAAACAAACTATTGAAGTCATGATGACAAATACCAACAGAGCTTGAACAAAACAAAACCAGTATTACCTCATATTACCACTACACAACTGACACACATAGGACACCATTAATAATATATGTCACTACAATAATCATATTAATAAATTCTGTACATATAACTTGTAATTAAAATTGATTGTGATTCCTGGTTCCCTTTGTATTTGATCAGGACACATATACATTCATGACAGCACTGAATACATATTGTTATTTGAAAAGTTATCAGTGACTCCTTTAAGATATCCTCTTAGAGTGTTATATGTATGTGAGTGTCACAGTGTTGTCAAGTGTGGTGGAATAAATCAAATTGTTTATCTGTCTGTTGTTGTTATGACTTACACTTCATCATACACATACCCTAGACATATAACGTAGTCATCACACTATTCCAGAATAATTCTGACTGAGGTATACATATGTGGCAGTAAGTAAGGTTATCTATAATACACTACTCTTATTAGATATAGATACCTTCACAGCTGATCTCAGTCAGTACACTAAATCCCCTATAAATATTTATAACATCCCACTTTACCACACTCCTCATGGATCACGGAGTCACCAACATTGAATCTGAGCCGCAGCAGGAAGCTTGAATCAAAGTATTTATACGCTCGTGCAGCGGTCATTTCTGAAGCAATTATTTATACATTTCTCGTCTTCTACGACATGCATGAGCGAGCAGTAAGGCCTATTCTTTCTTTGTCATCTCTGATACCCCTGATGCTACATGGAGCATTACAGTACCACAAATGTGGTGGTTAGAAATATTGTCATCTCTGATACCCCTGATGCTACATGGAGCATTACAGTACCACAAATGTGGTGGTTAGAAATATTGTCATCTCTGATACCCCTGATGCTACATGGAGCATTACAGTACCACAAATGTAGTGGTTAGAAATATTGTCATCTCTGATACCCCTGATGCTACATGGAGCATTACAGTACCACAAATGTGGTGGTTAGAAATATTGTCATCTCTGATACCCCTGATGCTACATGGAGCATTACAGTACCACAAATGTAGTGGTTAGAAATATTGTCATCTCTGATACCCCTGATGCTACATGGAGCATTACAGTACCACAAATGTGGTGGTTAGAAATATTGTCATCTCTGATACCCCTGATGCTACATGGAGCATTACAGTACCACAAATGTGGTGGTTAGAAATATTGTCATCTCTGATACCCCTGATGCTACATGGAGCATTACAGTACCACAAATGTGGTGGTTAGAAATATTGTCATCTCTGATACCCCTGATGCTACATGGAGCATTACAGTACCACAAATGTGGTGGTTAGAAATATTGTCATCTCTGATACCCCTGATGCTACATGGAGCATTACAGTACCACAAATGTGGTGGTTAGAAATATTGTCATCTCTGATACCCCTGATGCTACATGGAGCATTACAGTACCACAAATTTAGTGGTTAGAAAGTGTCATCTCTGATACCCCTGATGCTACTTGGAGCATTACAGTACCACAAATTTGGTGGTTAGAAATATTGTCATGTAGAAAAATAAATAGTCTACATTTCAGGCTACATATCAAGGAACATTTTTTATTTACACTAACATTTTTGTGTGCAAACAGATTATCAAAATCAGAAAACAACATGAAAGCTACAAACTTGTAAAATAAAATCCCTCGTTGATTTTTGCATATTAAAAGAATAAGATAAACTGGGACAACTCCAGCGACCTCGTGGGAGGGAACCCAGCAGAAATCCCTGATACTGCAATTCATTTCTCTCTTGGTCTTCATCTATCATCTCCACCACACCTCCCTTTTCGGCCCGCCTCTGCCCCGAGAGTTGACTGCGGCACATTCTCAAGGTCCGCAGTAAACCATAGCAATTACAGCCAATCGGAAGACGGAATTTCCGTTTGCCTCGTTGATTTATTTGCCGCTGTCACAAGGGCAACAACTCACGGCCAATTTTCCACATTTTCTCTGAAAATATAACAGGGATGAGATTAATCTCATGTAATTATTTACAGTCAAGGATGGGGAAACTGATAGGCTATTGTCGTGACATGTCAAATACAAAGATTTCCATTTCTCTGTCTCGTTTTGGCGGTAGCACTTTTAATTAATTCGCTAGAATATCGGGTTTATTGGTCCGTGAATCGATCGATCTATGTTTTAGCTAATATTGAATCTACACATTCGCTGCCGTCCATTTCGTGATATAAAAAACAAAGGAACTAGTTTAAAAACATTAAAAAATGTCCGCGATGGATCTCACACAGAATTAGAGGTAGCAAGCGGGAATTATCTACTATTCGAAGAAAAAAATGTGATTTATAAATCATAAATAATATTGTTTAATCAGCTATGAACATAACATATATTAAAATTCACGAATGCCATGACCACAACACCCTTCAAGAAGTAACTGACAGATCATAAATGATCTTCTTCTAGTATCGTGCTTGATGGTGTAGGCGATCATTTGTCCCCACAACTTTCTTCCCTGTACTCTTTTATCAGTTCTATTGTTGACTTTTGTCCATGTGATGACGTAAAACTGTCCAGTAGGTCTTTTTTCTTTCACGTTTTTCCAGCTGGCACGATATATTCTATCTTTTCCGTTATGATATCATGCTCGAAGAATGATAAGCTATCAAAAATATTATTATTATTTTTATTATTCCTTTGACCGCCGACCGACGAAGCAGTCTTCGGCCATAACACCTTGCGGCGTCATTAGGGCAACAAGAAATCGTCCGTTGTTCCGTCACACCTAGCGGCGTATATTGGTACAACAGACTTTTAATTGTTGTTTCTGTGATCAATGTGACAAGCAAGCGGTAGATCAATCCGCTGTGCCTCGAACTTGCCCTCATGTGTACTCTACTCCTGTCGCTATAAAACCATTTCGCCATGCCTCCCAGACGCCCGTCCAGCCAAAATCCTTTCGGGACCGAAGGTCCTCGAAAAAGGGCAGTCTGGCACAGACACAGTTCCCACTCACTGCCTCTACTGCGCTGGGAGGACCCGGCAACCGGGACCACACACAGCCTTGAGAGGACAAAGATCGCCTTATCAAAAATATGCAGCATGAGAAATGCTAATTTAAACAAAAGGATGAAAATAATATCAAGACCTGAAAACTCCCAACAACAAAGTAATTATTCTATAAATAGCCAAGATGCCAAGATATAAACAAACAACCCATTCTGGTGTAAATAACTATCCCCAGGTACAATCCTGCGTACAAAATATTCTAATGTACAAAAAAAAAAAAAAAAAATTGAAACGTAAATGAAGATTACACTCAGTGCCCTAAGTGTAAGAAAATTAAGTTGAATACGGTAAGACTCTTCTGAGATGGTAGATGAGAAAATGAAGCTCACCCGATGATATTCCGTTCTTTCTCAAGTTTCACATAAGAAAAAATCATTTGTTAAAATACTCGAAAAGTTTTGCTAAATTGAAATTAGCGTGCAAACAATATTTTGTGGGAACCAGTGTTGAAGATGCGTGTTTAAAAAAAAAAAACGAAACAAACACAAAACAAAAATAAAAGCTGAATTTTTTGTTTGTCTACTTTTTCTTATTTTATTATTTTTTTTTTAAATCTTAATTTCACGACACCGTGATCTGCAATTCTACCTTACCTCTCTATCTCCATTTTTCCCCCTGCTCCCTTCATTCTCATAAGAACCGGATTCTTGTGTCAGTAATTAAATGTTATTTACTCATTCATTCTTTATCAGCGTGAAAGACAAGGCACGTCCAATTACCATTTTTTTTTTAAACCGGGTAAAATATAAGGAAAATAGAAGTACTGCGGTAAGACGGTAGTAAGGGACCGAAGACGCAGCAACAGTGATAAATACAGTCAGCGACCCATAGCTAGACTGCTTCCGTCAGGGTCAGCAAACCAGAGCTGACCAAGACCCTACTCCACCTCCAAGTGGTGGTTCTGGAAACAGGCTGCATCACTGCAGTCTGTCTGAGTGAGTAGGGATCGAAGAGGGAAGGCTAACCCGGTCCCCAAAAATTCCATGCTGAAGTCGGATGTGTCGGCCGAAAGGCGCAAATATCGCAGCTTCGCTGTAAACGTACACAACGCAACCAACGTCCTTTTCAGGACGAACGAGGAAGAAGACGGTAGTAAACGGTGGGTTACAAAAAAAAAAAGGTAATACGCCTTACCAGGACTAGGACAAAGAAACTATTTATGTTACGGCCCCAAGGTTTTCGTCAGGGACAAACGAACAAAAACAAAAAGGAAAAAAAAGGAGAATTAAGAGAAAACATGAAAAATAAATAAAAATTAACACATTGATGACTTTCTTATATTATGTCATCATGACCACATCGTGCGTCAGAGTTTTTGGTTTAACCCACTGTAAAACAAAGAGAGAAATGTAATATGAACATAAGAAATGTCAGTAGCTGGAAAAAAAATTCAAAGAAACAAAACGTGACATTGTAGAAGAAACACTGAAGTGTGAACAATATATTGAGTATTTTCTCAGTAAAAGAGTTAATCGCCTGATAACGATAAATAATTTTTTTGTAAGCACTACAGTACACACGCGCCTGTAAGAGAATACGTGTGTGGAGATTTGTGTTCTCGGCAGTGGGTATGCATATGGGTGTGATGAACAGATAGATGAACACACGGAGAGACAGAAGACATAAACACACAAAATAAACAACAGACAGACAAACAGACTGGCAAGCGGATAGGAAGATGGATGGATGGATGGATGGGTGGATGGATGGAGGGGTGGGTGGGTGGATGTATGGATAGATAGATAGATAGATAGATAGATAGATAGATAGATAGATAGATAGATAGATAGATAGATAGATAGATAGATAGATAGATAGATAGATAGATAGATAGATAGATAGATAGATAGATAGGTAGGTAGGTAGGTAGATAGGTAGGTAGGCAGGAAGACAGACAGACAGACAGACAGACAGACAGACAGACAGACAGACAGATAGATAGATAGATAGATAGATAGATAGATAGATAGATAGATAGATAGATAGATAGATAGATAGATAGATAGATAGATAGATAGATAGATAGATAGATAGATAGATAGATAGAGAGGTAGGTAGGTAGGTAGGTAGGTAGGTAGGTAGGTAGGTAGGTAGGTAGGTAGGTAGGCAGGAAGACAGACAGACAGACAGACAGACAGACAGACAGATAGATAGATAGAACGAACGAACGAACGAACGAACGAACTTTATTTTCAAAGGGTTAAGAATTGGGCACGCAGGCCCGTCTGACATTCTGCCCTTCCTCTCTCTCTCATCATGTATACTGTATCCTTTCATCCTCACGTTTAGATATATAGATAGAGAGAGATATATAGATAGATAGATCGATATAGATAGATAGATAGATAGATAGATAGATAGATAGATAGATAGATAGATAGATAGATAGATAGATAGATAGATAGATAGATAGATAGATAGATAGATAGATAGATAGATAGATAGATAGATAGATAGATAGATAGACACGTCGGTAAATAAGTAGGTAGGTAGATAAATTGATTGAATGATTGATTGATTGACTACTGGCTCACTGATTGATCAACTGACTGATTATTTGGTTGATTGGTTAATGCAGATTCTCTTTCATTGATTGATTCATTGATTGATTGATAACTGATTGATTAATCTAAAGTGACACCTTTTTTTTAAAAATAAAGTTTTGCCTCGTTTTGGCGAGGCGTGTCCCGTTCAACCTAGTCGGTTATATTAGGGCGCATGTCCAAATATAAAATACCCTTTGATGTGGGGTTTATACAGCTTTTTTATATTGTCTAAAAGTGACACTTACTGGTATAGATAGTAATGAATATTTTCATATCCGAAACAGTCACACCTGATCTTCTCTGTTGATAACATTGACATACGTGAGCGTACTTGTGATTTTCAAGGTGATCTCGAGGTGATTTTCAAGGTGACGTCGAGGTGATTTTCAAGAAGGATATTCTTGTGTGGTAGAGACACGCGAAAACAATGTGAAATAAATAGGTGACGGTGCGAATACGGAAAGCATATTACCGGTGTTTTTTGCTTCGATTTGTATTTAAATTCCCATTGTTGTTTATTTAGTTGGCAGTGTAAATCTATCAGTGTTGTTTAGCGTCATGAGTCAGAAGAGTTCAGGACCATCACTGGTGTAAGACAGGGTGAAATTCTGTCAGCTTATCCTTTCATACTCCTCATGGACGATGTCATCAAAGCATGTAAGGAGAGGACAAGAAAGTATTCAGTGGGGTACTGGAAGATGGGACTGGTTTGTACTTCAGAGCTGGCAATAGCCATGATGTTGCTCTCATTGCTAAATCAGAGGCACATCTTCAGTCCAACCTGTAAGTCTGGATGAAAGAGCTGGAGAAGAGAGGAATGGTCTTCAGCAGCTCCAAAGCAAAGACCATGGTGATATCACGAGAGGGAAGAAGGCATCAGATTATGATGGGAGAACATGTCGTGGAGCAGGTCAACCTCTTTAAATACCTCAGAGCTGTCATAGACTGGAAGGGAGGCATCAAAGAAGACTTGGCTACCCGGAGCAGTAGCTGGGAAACTTTTTCAGGCCATAAATCGAGGATTTCTCAGTAAAAGAGAAGGTGGCAAGAAAACGAAGATGGCTGTAACCCGCTCCACCTATGTTCTTTCTTCTTCTTCCTTCTTCCTCGTTCGTCCTGAAAAGGACGGTGGTTGCGTTGTGTCTGTTTGCGCCTAAGCTGTGATATCTGCACCTTTCGGTCGACACATCCGACTTCTGCACGGCATTTTTTATGGACCGGGTTTGCCTTCCCATTTCGATCCGCACTCGCTCAGCCAGACTGCACTGCTGCAGACTGTTTCCAGGACCACCACGTGGAGGTGGAGTGCGGTCTTGACCAGCTCTGATTCGCTGGTCCTGACGCAGGCAGTCAAGCTATGAGTCGCTGACTGCATTCACTATTGCTGCATCTTGGGGTCCCCACCTATGTTCAAGACTTGACCTATGGATGCGAGTCATGGGCAATGACTGCAACCCATAAAAGCCAGCTCCAAACCTCAGAAATGAGGTATTTGAGGAAGGTGGTTGAAGTAGCAATGAGAGACATAGTCAGCAACCAGACGATACGGCAAAGTCCCAAAACCCAGCACCTGCAGACCTAAGTGGAACAGTCCCAACTACGACGGTTTGGCCATGTCTGTAGAATGGGAAAATACCAGCTACTAAGACAAGTAAGGGAAACTTAGAGCCAGGAATCCAGACCTTCAGGATGAGCGAGAGTCAGCTGGGACGACAACACTAGACAATCTCTGAAGGACCTAAGACTAGACTCGAACCAGGCCAGGAGGAAGACAGCCAATATGATAGTATGGCGTTCTCTCTGGCAAACTCTACGCCCCAGGGTAGAAGAGGAACGACTAAGTAAGTAAGTTGTTTATCCATATTTCTGCTTATCGTGATATCAAATGCCTTGTAGCTGGCTGGGCTGCAGTGACCAAATCATTAAATGTTTGTCTCTCTATATGTTTGATGAATTAGTATTGTTTCAAACAAATTCAACTTTTCGTCTCTTTATATATATATATATATATATATATATATATATATATATATATATATATATATATATATATATATATATATATATATATATATATATATATATATATATATATATATATATATATATATAATAGGAAGAGAGAGAGAGAGAGAGAGAGAGAGAGAGAGAGAGAGAGAGAGAGAGAGAGAGTACGAACGAAATCTTATTTTAACAGGGTAAAGAAATAGGCATAATTGCCTTTTTACATTTGTGCCCAGCAAAACAATTCTCAATGTGTTTACAAATTAAAATTATAATATTAATAACTTCAAATCACAATTAATCCGTATAACAACACATTCAGTAACTGAGCACACAGAAGTACATTTACTCACCGTCATTCGCACAGAGAGAGAGAGAGAGAGAGAGAGAGAGAGAGAGACACAGACAGAGAGAGAGAGAGAGAGAGAGAGAGAGAGAGAGAGAGAGAGAGAGAGAGAGAGAGAGAGAGAGAGAGAGAGAGAGAGAGAGAGAGAGAGAGAGAGAGAGCATCGGGAAATGTTTGGAAATCAGAATGAATCAATTCCAGCACAAAAATCAGAATCTTCAACTCAGATGTCAAGGCTCATTTTGTGACTCTGAAATCTGAGAACAACAAAAATGACAAACAGAAGATACAGACTTTCATAAAGGCGTGACTGTAGAATAAAAGGATTGACATGACATAAGAAAGTCATCAACGTGGTAATGATGACAAGAACAAAGACAAATAACTTGTGGAACAACACATGTCGTAACAGGAAGAAGCTGGCGTTAAGTAGGATATAACAACGGGTAAATGTAGTACCATATGAGATACTGCAGTAGGGGAGGGAAGTGTTAGAAACTTCACTATATTACCCCCAGCATTAAAACACACAATATACCCAAATTATAACCAACTTTCAGGTTGAACAGGGTATTACAGCATTATAGTAGACGAAATCAACAACAACAAACAAACAGATTGGGGGGTAGTTCCCTTCTTCGTTGCGCTGTCCTTCCCTAACTCAAGAGAATATGACGTACACTGAGAAAATCAGGTAATAACATTGTAAGGCACTCGTAGTATCTATTCTGGAATCTTCAAGATGGAAGAAAAAAAAAAAAGATAAAAAACACACACACACGGAGAAGATAACCGGAGACATACTTGAAAGGGATCCACACGACATGAAAAGACTTCACGCGGATGGCGCAGGGCAAGAAGACGAGGAGCCAGAAATGATATGGAATCATAAACGCGTAGGCCAATCGGCGAATCACTTGATGATTATATTCTTGAAGCATTTTTATTTTAAAATGGTATAATCACTTGTATAGGGTTTCGTATAATGCATTCGTTACTACACATTATGGTGCGTTAATATATTATGTTGAATCATTCTCCTTCCTTTTTGGAAAATCAGATAGGAGGAGAACAAACAAGTGGTGCTGGAGAGTGCACGAAATAGACTGGAGATAACTGAACATTTATGAGGCTGGAAACATCCATCACGTAAAACAAATAGCTACCGAAACCACTCCTGCAAGAGTGTGTGACTGCTTAGTGCAGGCTTCCTGCAAGGGAACCAGCTGTAGTGGTGGCTCCAAGTTCCATAGAGAGCAAAGCGGAAAATTATGAAATGAAAATTACGATACCAAAACGTCCAGCTTGTGAGCAAAGGGAAATGACAAATAGAAAAAAGATTTAAAAACAGAAAAAAATCGGTTCTTTCCCATCGACTATGAATTACGCACAAATGAGATTTTGCCATTACAGTATTAACCTACCGTAGTTTTCAATGCAGATTTCCTTCAACGTAGCATTTCGGCCATTTTGTAAGTACCAAATAACATTTTACATTTGGGTGTTGTGTTCTGTTATGTTGTTTTTCTATGTGTGGTTGAGAGGGTTTTCTCTGAACTTTCTTCATCTAGCATTTTTTATCACAAAAGAGAAAACTCGTTGTCACCTGAACAGATATGAACCAGAGTTGTCGTCAAGTCTTTCCTAACGAGTCTAAAGTCGAGTCTCAAGGCTCTTAGTACAGGTCTCAATTCGCGTCGCAAGTCCCTAACACTGGCTTCACGCTGAGTCGCAAGTCGAGTCCTGAGTCGTGCCTCACTTTAGATCTAACATTGTTTATAGCATGGTTAGAGCGGGTGCTTCTTGAGATAATGAGACCTGGTTCGAAAATAGGTCGCATCACGCTCCAGCATACCCTGCCAAAAAATGAGCACGTGACTTGTTCTGAGATAGACAATGGAAGGTAGTTTTTTTTTTTTTTTTTTAAACTCAACGATGAAAAATATCCCGTTCAACTTCTGATGGGTTATAATTAGGATATATATTGTTTTTCAATTCCAAATAATATGAACAACTACCGATATGGGAAAGTGGCATCACACCTGTCAAATCATTGCAAATAGGGAAAATCACAATTACCAATTACGCTTGTATGTTTAAAAAAAATCCAATTAAACAAAGACGAGATGAAACCTAACAAAATAACCGAACAAAAATAATATTAAGGGGGAGGGGTGTAATGACCTGATGTTTCTATTTATATAAGTGACATTAGGAAGGAACGTCGGATTGACAGAGTAGTTAGAACGTTGGTCTCTTGCTGCATAGGTGCCGGGTCAGATTCACGGTGTCAACACGCTCCAGTCCACCTAGCTGAAAATGGGGTACCTGACTTTGCTCTTGATTTAGGGAAGGAAAAGGCGGCGAGGAAGGGAACTGGTCACGCCACCTCTCGATGCTTGACCTAGTATGGTGAAGTCTCTAACACTTTACTCCCCTATGACAGTATCTGCTATGGGACTACCTTTTTACTTTAGGAAGGTAACAGGTAACTAGTCACTCAAGCTCATAGAGCTGAGACCTACTAAGTGAAGCCTCGAACACTTCATTCCTCCACTGCAGTATCCGCGACGAGACTACCATTTTATTTAAATAATGGCCTTTTCACGTGTATCTACTCAGTATTTCGGTCTTTTGTTATTACATTTGGCGTTAGCTTGCTCGTCTTTCCAATTAACGTCGAACGAAATGTTAATCGTAGGACTCCTCACTGTTAACAAAAAAAATTGTAACTGTTGCCTACTTTATGTCAAGGGGTGTAATTTCCCTCCACCCTCGTTATGTAAGGGAAATCACAATACCACAACTAACATTAATGAATATATGGAAGTATGTGACACTTAACCAACTTTTCTGGGAGCCGCGCTGGTGTAATGGCTTCGGCGTTGTACTGGCGACCAGGTGTTCATGGTTCAAACCCGGGCGTCGGCGTTTGAAGAAATGTTTACGGCCGGAAATTTGACTGAATAGCCTGAACGGCTCCTGTGATAAACCCTCTGTGGATGGGAAGGAGCGAAGCTCCTGACCGGGTTGGAAGGAAAGTCCTCAGGTTCCCCAGCCTCGCAATGACATGTCATTGGGCCGAAGGGCTGAAAGCCCAAGTGCCGCTGGTTAAGAAAAAAAGAAAAAAAAAAACCAACTTTTCTCCATTCAGTGTTTTACTCGTAGATTATGATAAATACGTTACCACATGTTTTTAAATGTGATTAAAAAAATATCTTGCAAATAATTCTTACCTTTATACACCTTTGCGTCGGCTTGTATTAGACTACAAAGCGTCATGAATCCATCAATGTTTACCGCTTATGCGTTTTACATTAGTGTTACTGCATGTTTACGGCCGTGGAGTCTGTGCTCTGCAGAAGCATTGGATGACAGACATGTTACATTGTGAGCAAATGTCATAAACTGTTTATGGCTGTTGGCGAGAGGAAACTGTGTTATGAGCGAATTTGAGAACTAAAAATAAAAAAAAGGTCGTTTTTATTGGTCGCGCTAATGAGGAGTCCCGGGATAGAGGACTGAAGGACAAGAGAGAAGAGACTAGATTTTGTCCATGGTGGAGAGAGAGTGACGATGGCCATTTTTGGCAAAATAAAGAAAGCTATATAGCTTCTAAAATACGCATATGCTCGGTTAAGTCTGAGAGATGGAAAACATACCAGCAGAATAGAAGGAACATTTGCATGGAGGCATAAATGAAGTCGTCCTTATATGACCACCAGCTATGCACAATGCTACAATATACACATGTAGAAGTGAACCTCTGTCTCTGAGGCTAATTACACCTTCATTGACTTTTGAAATCATCCGCACACATCCAGGGAATCCCCCTGTGGTGAAACTTGTCGAGAACCTAGCATTGGACACAAAGCTTAGAGAAGTCACTTGAGCCCCAGACGCGATTTTTCGGCATTGACCTGGTTGACTGCATGCACGATTATCTCACTATGGACCCAGTGATAGGCTAGGGGGAGCTGAAAAGTGGCTCTGTGCAGGACGTGACAATTCCTTGGGAGAGCCCAGAACCAGAGCCCAGTATTTTAGCCCTACATAGTTGGAGAGCCCCCTTGGATGGCGGGGAATGCACAGTATGCCACGCGCTGCTTACTCCTAGTTTTGGACCAGATGTGACGATCCTTTAAATGCAAGCCAAGCTGGAGAAACTCCGCCTAGGCCGGTCCCAAGCCCGGCTGAAAAAGGAGGAGGGCGGCCTGCATGGAGGCCGTAAGGAGGCAGCCCCTCCACCATGCAAAGGCACAACAGGCCAATCACCTGTTTGCTTTAAACTCTTGATTATGAGAACTACAAGAGAGAAAACCGGATTGATTCTAAAGGCGACGAACTGGAACGGACTACGGACTACGACTTATGAGGAAAGCAAAACTAGAAATCCTGGCTATAACGGAAACGAAGAAAAAAGGACAAGGAGTCATGGATCTCGATGGCAACACGTTGCTCTACAGTGGTGTACCCATATCTGAAAGAGCTAAAGGGGGCGTGGGTTGCATTGTGGCCAGAAACCAAAAAGATAGTATCAAGGGATGGAACTTTGTCTCGGAGCGCATTTTGGTTGTAAAACTAGAAGAAGGAGAAACCATAGTCAACCTGATCATAGTGTATGTGCCAAATGATGAGAGCGCAGAGGTCAAGGAAGAATTCTTCGAGCTGCTTCAAAGGACAGTAGATGACTGCCTAGATGAAATTATCATGCTCGGAGACTTCAATGCCAGAGTTGAAAATGACCATGCTAGATGGGGTGGAGTTATGGGAAGATATGGAGAAGATACTCTCAATGACAATGGAAAGCGACTCCTTAGATTCTGCAGTGAGCAAACTCTGATCATTACAAACACAAAGTTTCCCCATAAGAGCATACATGTATACACTAGATGTGAACCAACAAAGATTGAGAAGTCAGTGATCGACTATGCCATAGTTAGAAGGAGCTCATTCAAATGTATTCGGGATGCTAGAGTCTGGAGGGGGCCAGAGATTGGAAGTGATCACTACCTGCTTACAATCAAAGAAACAACTGAAAGAGTTGCTCAGCCTAGGAACGTCCAACATCATGCAAGAAACTAAGTAAACGAACGGGAGAAATGAGCATTAAGACCTACAAGCTGAGAGAGCCAGAAAATAAGACCAAATATCAGGGGCTTATTGCTGCAGCGGTGAGCAACACAGAAGAACAACCTGATGACTTGGAAACCCTCTGGCTTAAATTCAAGGACAAAATAAGGACAGCTGCTGCAGAAGCATGTGGTGAAGTCCGACTTGGGAACAAGAGAAAGAGGACACCTTGGTGGACAGAGGAAGTCAAAGAGAAAATAAGAGAGAAAAAAATGGCATTGAAACAATACTTAGGAGCTAAAAACACAAATGGAGAAATATAGAGAATATGTGACACTCAGAACAGAAGCAAAGAACACCGTGCTAGCAGCAAAACAGAAGTCCGGGGAAGAATTTGGAGAAAAGCTAGAAAAAGATGCGCAAGAAAACCAGAAATTGTTCTATAAGACCCTAAAGAACACGAGGAAGCAACAACAATGCCCTCTCAAATGTATAAAGGACAAGCAAGGCAAATTGCTTACTGCCCCGAAGGAAGTAATGGAAAGATGGAAAGAATATTTCTCAGAACTCCTGGATGGTGAAGAAGGTGAAGCATCATAAATGATAACCACTAGCACAGAAGAGAAAACCAATGATGGTGAAGATGACATAAAGATGGAAGAACTGAAGGCAGCACTGGAGAAAATCAAGATGGGCAAAGCAGCAGGGCATGATGGTATAACACCAGAAATGGTTAAGTACATGGGAGCATCAGACGACCTATTACTCTTAAGGGTCCTACAGGCAGCGTGGTGCAAACAAGACCATACCAAAGGATTGGGAGATTGCCATCTGTCGTAGATTTGTGATAGGTGATTAAGACTTAGTTTGGTCCCTTCTGAATAGACATAGAGATAATCGATAGCTCAGTGGGATGAAAAAAATAGAAATAGATTTCATGAGTGAGGTGGAGGAAATATAGTAGATTCTGTCTCTTTCACTCGAGAAGCTTCTCTCAGTCAGCCTATCATCTACAACAGAGTTAGATTAGTCAGACAAATCTATATATATATATATATATATATATATATATATATATATATATATATATATATATATATATATATATATATATATATATATATATATATATATATATATATTAATATATATGTCCTCACATACCCACACACATAAGTGACGACAATAGACGCACAACACGTGAACCTATGACAATGAAAATATAGATATTTGGCAACGAACTGACCGCCACACTGATTAAGTTTTAATTGTGAAGTTTAATTATCAAAATAAACTTCCATCACAACATATAAAATTACATCAAGCATATACAAATAGTCATAAAGTCAATGAATTGCTACAAGAATGATAGACCCGTTGGTATGATCTTTTCCCTCAATGTATAGCCCACAGTCCTGTTAGAAGAAAAGTGATAGCCCAAAGAGTCACGGATACATATGATTTAGTCTAAGATTTCCCTTTAAAAGGTATGAACACACATATATTACAGACTTGGATACTCTGATCTATCCTAAGGAAAAATATTGTTAGCAACAAAACGAACTTGCATAAAGAAATTTAAGACATCAAAATGGGTGCCAAAATACAACAATAAAGGGATCACTCAGTCCTGCATTCACTCTATTCAGTCAGCCGTGATCACGTGCTTTCATTCGTACTTACAGCTTTGGTAGCAACTTCTGGAAACACAATTTTTAGGACATGCACATACAGACTCTCCAATGGTAGTCTTGGCCAAGAGAACCCCAGTTCCAAAAAGACGGGTTGAATTCACTACTTCAGGGAACGTTTTCTTGGTTATACTTATTTTAGGATATCTGGTTCTGTCACATTAAAATTGTCCAGGCACGAACGTTAACAGCGAGCACAGTGTCAATAGCTTAGGTTTCTGGTAATTAGGAATGTCAGGTAACTGCCTTCTCTCAGTATATGACTTTATTTGGTCACACCACCACTGGTCACAACTCCGTCGGAATGTTTATTGATTTTTATATTACTTGCCACAAGGGCTGAAATGTATTTGAGGTTTCTCTCAGGAAGAATTTAAATCTGGCGCGATAGGCCCGTTACTTTATTTAAATCTTAAAGTTTATGGAATGGGTACTCTGTCGTTCTGGATGCCAATGCAATGCCAGATAGGTTTTACTTTATACACCCACGTCTTTAAGAATAAAATGTTTATGTTCTTCACAGATACTACTCAGTACTCAACGCTGGCAAAGTTGGGTCACCCCAGTTTCACTGAATAAAGAGAAAACAACATATAAAATACTTATACATACTATTCCCTCGGTTATAACTTACATTATAAACTGCAGGCGTAGAGCTTGTCTTATCATTTAAATCTCCCGTGAAATAAGTTATATTCACAAAATCAGTCATCATGAATTAGAAATACATACGTATTTCGTCAATACTCAATGATGAATCAGTGCAGTTATAAGTTAGTTAAAATATTCTCGACTGATTATTCGCAGTTTAATTTAATTCATTTACAGCTGCATGAGTTTAAGCTAGAAATTATAATATATTCTGCTTTCCACTGTAACATGTCGACTAGCGAATATAACAGACTTACTATTAATTTCTTCTGCACAGAAATATAACTAGAAAAATGAAAATAACCGATTTATCACTAGATCACTCAACACAATAGATATTAAATATTTACCTCCACACAGAACTACAGATTAAACCACGAACTAGAATCCTTCAATATAATGGTAATCTAGAACTCGGCAAAATGTTGCCAAGAAACTCAGAACTTTGCAATATACAAGATATCTTCTAGCACGAGTGATCAGTCTACTGCAGATTTAGGAGTATGAATGACTAGTCTAAAATTCTCTCGGGTGGATATATCTTAAACAGACAAAGGATCCCACGTTATTTCGCATACCCCCGTCTCCCCCTCTCCTCTCTTAACACTTAACTAAGACGCAGGCCATAACTGCCACAACGCGTCTGTGACACCTCCGTCTAACTATTCTCAGTCCTGAGCTTATGCATAAGGGCGCCGTTCACACCTAACACCGAGGAACTTAACCGTAGAGCGCCCTGTCAGATGAAAATGTTAGACGATATGTCTGCCATCCCATGTCTATCGAGACGAATTTCACAGTATTTCGTCTCGTCCAGGGACTGACACGATTATGCAATACGATGCGTTACCAGTATGAGAAAAGGAACGGCAAAGTCAGAATTGGAAAGTAATATTTTGTCGCAAAAGAACGAATGCGAAAAAACAGGAAAAGGATAAAAGAGCGATAATAAAGTAGAAGACACAGGTAGAAAAGAAAAGAATATAGAAAATTTATTGATCATAATCTCTATGCGACACCATCATAACACCAATTTTCAAAAAGGGTGACAATCGACAATGTGGAAACCATAGAGGCATATCCCTTCTCAGTGTCCCTGGTAAAATCTACTCTAGAATCCTAGAGCAGAGACTCCGACGCCTAGTTGAGCCACAATTGGAAGAGGCCCAGTGCGGATTCAGAGCAAACCGAAGTACTCGAACCTAATCTAAGGGAGGCATCAAAGAAGAGTTGGCCACTCGAAAAGCAGCAGCTGGGAGACTTTTTCGGGCCATAAATCGAGGATTCCTCAGCAAGAGAGAGGTTGGTAAAAAAACGAAGATGGCTGTATACCGCTCCACCTATGTCCCAGTCTTGACATATGGATGCAAGTCATAGGCAATGACTACAACCCACAAAAGCCAGATCCAAACCTCAGAACTGAGGTATCTGAGGAAGGTGGTTGAAGTAACAAGAAGAGACATGGTCCGCAACCAGACGATACGTCAAGGCCTAAAATCCCACCCCCTGCAGACCCAAGTAAAACAGTCCCAACTAAGATGGTTTGGCCATGTCTGCAGAATGAGAGAAGATCGGCTACCACGGCAAGCATAGGAAACAAAGAGACAGGGATCCAGACCCCCTAGGACGACCCAGAGTCCGCTGGGAGGACAACATTAGACAATCATTGAAGGACCGAGGACTAGAATGGAACCAGGCCAGGAGGAAGACAGCCGATAGGATGGTCTGGCGCTCTCTCTTCCAAATCTCTACACCTCATGGTAGAAGGGGAACGACTAAGTAAGTAAGAAGTGAACCTCTGTCTCTGAGGCTAATTACACCCTCATTGACTTTTGAAATCATCCGCACACATCCAGGGAATCCCCCTGTGGTGAAACTTGTCGAGAACCTAGCATTGCACACTAAGCTTGGAGAAGTCACTTGAGCCCCAGACGCGATATTTTGGCATTGACCTGGTTGACTGCATGCAAGATTATCTCACTATGAACCCAGTGATAGGCTAGGGGGAGCTGAAAAGTGGCTCTGTGCAGGACGTGACAATTCCTTTGGAGAGCCCAGAACCAGAGCCCAGTATTTTAGCCCTACATAGCTGGAGAGCCCCCTTGGATGGCGGGGAATGCACAGTATACCACGCGCTTCTTACTCCTAGTTTTTGACCAGATGTGACGATCCTTTAAATGCAAGCCAAGCTGGAGAAACTGAAGCTCAAGTCTTCAACTTAGCACCTGTCAGAATGGCAGAAAAGCCACAGAAAAAGCCTAAATCTACAGTGTAGATAATACCAAGGACTCATCAGCTTGGCATTGGCTACAAAAGAGCGAGAAGCTCAGCAGCTCTAGTTAAACAACAACAACAACAATAATACGAGCGCGACATCATTGAACACAACAAGGTTTACGATGACTCTAGCAGAGACAGCAAAAAACAGTACAGGTTTATTCTTCGTCAAGGCTGGACTAAGACGAAAACTGTTTGACTGTTATACGTTAACAAACTGAAACATTAATTTTAGTGACACGCCTGTACTTTGAGGTGTGTTCTCTTCATCAGACAATAGCGTTTAGCTAATCCTGTATAACTTGGAATAAATAATACACAAAGGTAGGTTTCAGGCACTCGTGAGAAATAAAGAAGTAGAAGACAGACAACAGAAACATTTTGCAAAGACATCTTTTGGTGTTTTAAAAACAAAAAGCTGCTCTATCCCCTGTGATGTTCTTTCTGACCCCTCCATGTCTAGTCAGTCAGTTAGTTGTAGTCAGTCAGTTAGCTGTAGTCAGTCAGTTAGCTGTAGTCAGGATAGCTCTGTACAGCAGGAGGTTGATGTGCCTGCTCACACTAGTGATGATATTGTTCAGCTGGAGGTTGATGTGTCAGCTCACATTAAAGGCGATACCATTATTCATTTGGAGGTGGTTAACACTACTCACCCTAGCATGCCAGTTTTTGTTGCCACATCTACACCTACCAAGTCAGTTATACATACGACAAGTACATCCACCTCGCCTGTCTTCAAAAGCGACATCACAGTACAACAGTTACTTGCTAAGCCACCTTCACAACAACTAACACAAGAGGAAGAAACCCTATTCACATCCATTGTTATAAAAAAACTAGAAACAGCACAAAATAATATCATAAAATGCAAAACCAGAGGACAGCCTATTGTACTACAAAAACTAATTAAACATATAAAAGAAACATCAGTCACCAGAACGCCAACAAAACGTAAGCGATCTCAATTTCTCCACACTGTTAGGAAAAATATTGCTGGAACATCAACTGACTCACTAGACCTGCAGCAGGCACATGAACTACAACGCTGTTCAGAAACGTCTCGTCAGGAAATTTGCATGAAAACAAGCATTGAAAGTAGAGTTAGAATATCCAAAGAATTAGCAATAGCCATGAAGAAAACAATAGGTCTTACGTGGGCACAGGAGAGAAAACAGAGAAGATTATTGAAACATGTTGGTGTTGACATGGAGCATGAAGGGGCAGAAAGAAAATGGACAAGAGAGATTACGCGTGAATGGGTGGATGTGGAAATGAAAGAGTTTGTGGGGGATAATGGACAAAGGCTAGAGACACCATTTGCATGTATCAAAGATTTATGTGGCTTTCTTCGTGGGCTTCTTAAAGATTACAAGAGGCCGGGCTTATTAACGTGGCATAAGGGTTCCATTCCAGAAAATGAAGTATGGCTGAAGATTGGGGGTGATCAAGGAAAGGGAAGCATCAAAGTTACAATGCAGGTAGTAAATTTAGAGAAACCAAATTCTTAATCTAATACCATCCATTTATCAATGGCTAGAGTCAGAGATACATATGATAATTTAGAAATATTTATGAATGGCATGAAAGCTCAGATAGAGTCACTAAAAGATTTAGAGTGGGATGGTAAAAAAGTTGTTGTTTTCTTATTCGGGGATTATGACTTTTTGATGAAAATGTTTGGTTTGTCTGGAGCTCAAGGAACATACCCATGTCTGTGGTGTCTCCAGCAAAACAAGGAAATAAAGACATACAGAGAGCATACAACTTGCAAACCAAGAAGTTTGGCCATGTTGATCAGAGATTACAATAGATATATGAAATATGGGAAAGGGAATAAAAGGCAAGTGGCACGTTACCATAATTGTTTACACAAACCAATGTTAGAGATTGAAATTGAAAATGTAGCTTCTCCTTATCTTCATATTTATTAGGCATTGTTTTGAAACACCACAGACTTCTAGAACAGGTAGCCGATACAATAGACGCAAAGATATTTGAGAATCCGCAAGAGATACATACAAACATTAGTACTGTTAAGAACTTGAAGAGATTTGGTAGGAACTGGAAACAGGCAGAAGAGTTAGAAGCTAAAATTGAATTTTTCAGGCAGGTATTGAACTTTGTTAGGATAAGGAGGAGACAGATAGTTTTAAAGTTAAACTTGAAAATGCACAAGATGCGCTGGAAAAACTTCAGTTTCAAGATCTGTGTGCTAGGTCTGGTCCAGTTTGCTCACACTTGAACAAGGTACTAGCCAAACACAAAATCATACCACAGGCTTATCATAGCAGAGCATTCATAGGGAATCACTGCCACAGATATCTCACACACAAAGTTTATGAAGATCTTACAAGAGCAATCATTACACAAAAACTGAAAATTAAAGACAAACAAGATATAACTGACATAGCTCTTATTGCCCAAGAACAATTCAACTCACTGAACAAAGCATTTGAGAAAGTACACAACAAAATATCACACAGTAAACCAATTAGTAAAGAATCAATATCATCAATAACGGCATCAATAGAGACATATATGTCTTTGTTCAGAAAGCTATTCCCCAGTAAGACAATTCCTAAACAGCACATATTAGAAAAACATTGCGCAGACTGGATCAGAACTCATGGCTTTGGAATGAGCATGTATGGAGAGCAAGGAGGATAATTTGTACATTCCACTATTTCCACAATTGAAAGACTCGCCAGCGGTATTAAAAATATAACTTCACAATTAAAATTTATAATGGAAACTCCTTTGTTACAAATTTCTCCATCTGTGAATGTACAGATTTCTCCTATAAAAAAAAGGGAAGTGTGAATGATAATTGAGCGAAATTTTGAGGCTAGAGCAAATTATGGCAGTTGTTGCGTGAGAGTGACAGAATTAACAGAGTGTGGAAATCATTTAATATGTGTATGTTTTATTTATTAAATTGAACATTTCGTTTTACTCATGACCATACTCATTTTTACCAACGGGCTGATCACCCGTTTGCCAGTCACTTTGATTACGGAAAAAACAGCAAATGGATTGATTTGCCGTTGCCCTAAAGACGCCAATAGGCGTGATGGGAAACAATGGCAAAGAAAACCTATCTGCTGTTGCCCTAAGACGCCACTAGGCGTAATGGCCACTGACTGCTTTGACGGTCGGTGGCTAAGGACGGAAGAAGAAGAAGAAGAAGAATACTCATTTTTACATGACTGTGATGGAGATACTGTGATTTAGTCTTCAATAGGCCCCATTTCGTTTTCTCTTTGTTACCATAAGAGTTGCAAGGGTCTTCGTCTCTTGGTAACTATATGAGTTTGCCATTTTTGTCTTCTCTCTAGCAAAGATTGGAATATATTCTTCTTCCTTTTAAATAGTGGGCGTGTTTAGTATGGTTCTGTAGGTAAATTAATTGCGGGTTTTTTTCTATAGGGATTAACGTAAGTTAGTACTGAAGGGCACCAGTCTTCCCGTTTCTAATATTGCGATCTTGAAATTCCATTTTTTTGCGTTGTTAAATTTATCGCGGTCATTTTATCGTGAGGAAGGGGAGATGACCCCTACCCAGGTAACGTCCAGCTTACGGTAGAGCGAATCACATTTTGATTTCGCTCACGCAAACAGACGTCGTTAGGTAACGTTACGTAGCCGGAAATACGCGCGCATTTAAAGTAAGCAGAATACACTGGTTCTAAATTTAGAAATGAGCGCATGAAAAATTTTAGATTTATCTTTAATTCTATTGGATGTAATGAGACGCCAAGCCTCGAGTAGGTCTGTGGTCAGCGTGGGTAAATCAAAGATAAAGTATCGCGTCTCAATTCAGCGGTCTCTTGGTCTGCAGAAATTCCTGGCCGTGCGCCATGCAGTAGTGCCGGCTTCTGGACAACAGAAGAAACGCAGTAATTGGTATGTCGGGTTTTGGGACCGAGGTTATAGAGATAGCATTCCTCAGTAGGTAACAGGTAATTCCTTTTTTTTCTGTCATTTCTTGTCTTTGGTAAGCTACAGCAGTTACAGGTAAGATGGCAGATATGGCCAAGTTACGAGCTGCCTGGCGTGAGGTTGCTCAGGACATGGAATGGACAAGGAGGAAACTAAGGCCTACATAATCAGAGAAAATGATAGGCATAATCAGAAAGAGGAAAGGGCAGCAGAAGTTGAGGAAAGAAAAATGGCAGCAGAAGTTGAGGAAAGAAAAAGGGCAGCAGAAGTTGAGGAAAGAAAACGGGCAGCAGAAGTTGAGGAAAGAAAAAGGGCAGCAGAGAGACAGCATGAACTTGCCATGCGTTCCCTGGAACTGCAGCACCGGTCTTCGGAGGGCAGTTCGGCTACTGGAGATTCCCCCGGAGCAGTGGCGATAGACACCTCAGGAAATGGAGGCCCCCGGGAGCAGCCATGAATTTTCCGATGGACTCTTTCCCTAACGGGAATGAGAAAATTGACATATTCCTGGAAAAATTCGAACGGATGGCAAAGGCGTACGGGTTGGATGAAAGTCTTTGGTGTCTAAAATTATCGCAGTCCCTCAGAGGTCATGCGTATGACGTCTACCACAATTTGCTCATAGACGACCAGAACAACTTCGAGGCACTACGGAACGCGTTGTTGCAAAGATTCCAGTGGACCCCCCGTAAATGCCAAACCATGTTCAGGGAAAGTCGTATGGAGAAGGGAGAAAGCTTTCCTCAGTTTGCTGAAAGGCTGAGGAATTACCTCACTCGCTGGAGAGAGCTGTCGGGACTGGCTAAATCCTTTGAAGGATTAGAAGAGTTAATAATGGTGGAACAAATCAAGGCAACCATGTCTCCTAATTTGAGGAGGTACCTGGCAGAGCAGGGCGCCCAGCAACTGGACCACATTATTCTTTTTTTCGGAAAGGTTCCAGACGGCACAGGCCGAAGTACTGGGCCAAAAACGAAAACACCCAGATCTGCCAGCCCAGAACAAAGGAGCTTCATCATCACAGTCGTCTTCTCATGCTCACCAGCAGCAGAGGCCTTCACGCAAGGAGCCCCATTCCGGTCATAACCTGCGCCCCCAGCCTCACAACAGATCACAGGAGCCAAACTCTCAGGACCCCGCCAGAAACCGAGGAGATAATGAGAGATACTGTCGAAATTGTCGGACCACTTCCCATTGGACCTCCAGGTGTATGAATAAACCACCCGTGCATCATGCGGCTTGCTTAAGGCCTGTGAGAGCGACGAAAGGGAACACCTGGGAACCCATTCAGTCGGAGAAGTTGTTCTCCAACAGCGGACCAGCAGTAGTGAACGGGACTGCGACTGTGTGTTTATTTGACAGCGGTCTTACATACCCCAGCATAGTTGCCCGACATCTGGTGAAACCCGGGCAAATGACAGGGGAGAAAGTTGATATTGGTGGCATTTTAAGGAAAGGGGCCTCCCAGCGCTTTCCGGTAGCCAATATTCAGATGAAGTGCACGTTTGTGCGTGGCACGATTAAAGCTGCTGTAATGGCACAGCCAGCTTACGACTTCATCCTAGGGGCCCCACATTTAGTTTTGGAAACCCCTAGTACACCGATCCTTGCTGAAGCAAGGGGGCCTACTACAGGCCAGATAAGTGAACAGGGAGAACCCCAAATTCACGGAGCCCCGAGCGAGCTCGAACATCCATGTCTTGTTAAGGAGAGGTTAGGAGCCTCTAAGGACAGCGGTATGTTAACTGCAGAGGCGTATTCGCCTGTCAGCCCTGTTCAGCCTAATGGCTAAACAGAGGTGACGCCTCTAATTTCGGAAATACATTCTTTGTTGTCGGGAATTAGGCCCCCGATGGTATTAGCTCCTTCAGGAGAGGGACATACTGACAAGAACTGTATCACATATGTCAACGACCAGCGCACTCTTAAAAGGGCACAAGACGTCGAATCGAGCGAACATATGTTTCCAACCAGCCCTGGAGCCCCATCCGACCAGCACTTTACTCAGACGGAGGAGGACAGTGATCTGAGTGTCCGTTTGCCTATAAACGGAGATGGGCCCCACAACTCTCGTATCTCGTTTACAGGAAACGACCCGCGTAACGAGGAGCCTGGAAAATTGGCTATATTTTCCAATTTGTTTCAAGGAACATTGGAACCAGTCACTGAGTACTTTATCTCAGATACTCCGCGATCTAACGGGATCTTAAACCGTCAAGTGTCACTGCAGGACACATTCAAACTGAGGCCAGTAACTCTCACAGGGGAGGGCAAGGTTGAGGGTAGAACCAGGGTGTTAGACGGAGGACTCCCGTGGTCTACAGTTACCTCTCACGAACTTTTCCGGCCAGAAAAGAGTGAGAAAAGCGGCCTTACGAAGTTGCAAGGAGCTTTATTAGAGAGCTCTGTCCCTCTTCATGTTGGTAGGGGAAGAGCGATCACAGAACCACTGCCAGGGGCAGATACTACCTATCTTGTTCCAAAGATAGAAGCTACTGGGATCAATAAGGATTCAGTAGACACCCAGAAAATGAACGGAAACCCGGTGTCAGAAATACACAAGATTTCTCAGGTTCATTGCAAGGTACCAGCGGTCACAACCCCGCTGGCGAGCAGCACCGTAGTCGCCATCGCCAGGCCTCTACAGAGCCAGTCGGTCAGTTCAGCTGATCAAGTCAGTCTGTTGAGAAACATAGCCAGGGAAGTTTTAGACCCACCATGGGACGGCACGGGTCTAGAGAGAGAACAGCCCTTCAACAGAAGCATTGGAGTAGATAAGGAGAGAAAGAAGGAGAGAATTGTGCACGGGTCTTTGGACAACGGTGAACAGTTACGCACGGTTACGGTGATTTCTGACCCAGTCAGTCAGCCGGATACCAGTAATACATTACCACGCACCGTTAGGAAAGTACGTGGGAGAACTCGCAGGAGAGGAAAGGTGAAGAAAGACATTGGGAGTGCGGTCGCCACGGAAAACCCCAGTAGTGACTCTGAAACTTCAGCGCTTACAGACAGCTCGGGAGACATAGATAGGGGCCAATCTGAACACCAAGACCACAGTAAATTAGATCGGCAGGCTCCGACCTCGAACGGTGGGGTAATGTGATGGAGTTACTGTGATTTAGTCTTCAATAGGCCCCATTTCGTTTTCTCTTTGTTACTATAAGAGTTGCAATGGTCTTCGTCTCTTGGTAACTATATGAGTTTGCCATTTTTGTCTTCTCTCTAGCAAAGATTGGAATATATTCTTCTTCCTTTTAAATAGTGGGCGTGTTTAGTATTGGTATGTAGGTAAATTAATTGCGGGTTTTTTTTTCTGTAGGGATTAACGTAAGTTAGTACTGAAGGGCACCAGTCTTCCCGTTTCTAATATTGCGATCTTGAAATTCCATTTTTTTGCGTTGTTAAATTTATCGCGGTCATTTTATCGTGAGGAAGGGGAGATGACCCCTACCCAGGTAACGTCCAGCTTACGGTAGAGCGAATCACATTTTGATTTCGCTCACGCAAACAGACGTCGTTAGGTAACGTTACGTAGCCGGAAATACGCGCGCATTTAAAGTAAGCAGAATACACTGGTTCTAAATTTAGAGATGAGCGCATGGAAAATATTTGATTTATCTTTAATTCTATTGGATGTAATGAGACGCCAAGCCTCAAGTAGGTCTGGGGTCAGCGTGGGTAAATCAAAGATAAAGTATCGCATCTCAATTCAACGGTCTCTTGGTCTGCAGAAATTCCTGGCCGTGCGCCATGCAGTAGTGCCGGCTTCTGGACAACAGAAGAAACGCAGTAATTGGTATGTCGGTAATTTAAAGTAGCGTGGTAATTAAATCTAGTTTCTCTAATAGAGCCTTAGCCCGTTCTAATTTAATTTATTTTTGAACTTTATAACTTATAGTGCCATCAATTATTTCTACGAGGATAGCAGTGATATCAGTGATATCAGTGATAAAGAGATATTAAGGATGGGTGCTCCGTAGATTTAATAGACAGTCTGTAGAAATACACGCATCCTTGAGTTAGGTTAATTTACAGAATATTCTGTAGCGTGCGTATTTTATTTCAGTGGGAGTTTAATTCTGATAAGTCTCCTAATAAAATACGGGAACGGATTTTCGGGAAAGTCTAACCACGTGGTTACCGGGATTTGAGTAGGAATTCTGGATGGAGAGAGGGGATAATTAAATATTTTTCTATCGGTGGAGTTAAAATATAAGTGCAGGGTATATATGCTTGAGAGGACGTAAGGTATTTTATTTGTGCTTTAAATCGGTTGTGTGATTTAATATTTTGAAGAGTAATATTTAATTATGTAATGGGATTTAATGAGTCCTGGAGAATATAGTCTATAGAGATATATATATATATTTCTGTGTATAGAGATGTAATAAAAATGTATTGGTGAATTTTAATCATTGATGTGCAGTTAATTGTTGTGCATTTTTATCGTATGGGGGAAACGATGGTAGCGGCGTATACCGCTTACAGAATTAAAATAGGCCTAAGTACGGGTTTCCCTACCTGTTCTAAATGTTTAAATGCCTGAGGCAAGCTGTGTATAATCAGTAATTGATCAGTGCATCTGGGGTTTACTAGACATGCAGGGGGTTGTCGGGAATAGCTGACCCAGGGTCAGGAAATATTTATGTATCGTCGTGCACCAGATGAAAGGGGAAACAGGGGAGCAGTCTTCGTTTCGGGTGTTTACATGTTCGTGCTAAGATATGAGCGTGACTGAAGCAGCAACTGTATATGTTTTAATAGATAAGTTATTTTATGAGAGTATTTTAGTATTGTAGTACAGAGTGGCCTCTCTTTTGTGTCCACAGCATTGGTCACGGCCTGAAGAGCGGGTTGCCAATAAATCTTGTTTTCCCGACAGCTGGCAAAGGTAGCCAGCCTTCTCAGGAGAGAAGTCGAGAAAAGCGCCAGAGGCGTAAGAGCTTGTACCGCGGTGGGTATCGGCTCTGAATACATTGGCCCCAGAGGGAGAGAGAGAGAGAGAGGGAATGAGACAGAGCAGGTCGAGACAGCGAAGCAGTCTTCAGTGACAGGGTTTTCTTAAAACCTGGAGCTCTAAGCTCATATACACACCCATCGAACCCAAGCAAGCGGGTTGGTGTGTCTTTTATAGCCTCGGTCATAATAATACCGACGGCCCTACACCCAAATGAGGGGTAACTTAGCAAGTAAAAATCAGCTTTTCGCCAAATAGTGAAGCCTCTACAGTCTACGGCAAGTGCCTAGTCAATATTTTTCAGAAGTCATCAGAAGTACGAGTCAGAACCAGGAAGAGAGGGATATCATTTCCGGGTTGCTGACATGAAACGAGAGAAGCAAGGCAGGAGAAGTGGAGAGAGAGATGGTGAAAAATAGATCAGGGACCTGCAGAGTCTCATATTATTCTTAGAGGTAGCCTCTGAGCCTTAGAGTCAGAAAAAGTCTATTAATTAGCAGTGCAGCGTGTGACTTAGTGGCGTATAACGCTGACAGAGTTAGCAGCTGTGCAGATAGTCTTAGGCAGTACCAGCAGAACCTTGACATTAGAAATAGTGAATTATAGAGCGTGGCTATAGTTGACGCCCCACCAAATTTGACTGTAGTTAAGATCCCTTATCATTTTTAAACTTTGTCCCCAGCAGGGTGTATGAAGGAGTGAAAGTGGTTGGAGTTTTAATTTGGTGTGCTTATAATCAAACTGATTTTCTTTGTTTCCAGGTCGGTGCAACCTTGCACGATATATATGCTTTTTCTTTGTTTGTTACTATGTTATGAAAATTCTGTTGATTTGTATAATAAACTTATTTAATGTTCACTGGATCAGCTTCTTCACTATATAGTCCTTAACTGTTGTCTGTATAGTGGTGTCTGTAGTATTAGTTTACCCTTATCTCCTTTAGTTTGTTAACGGTAGTCAGAGGGCGGTGAGTTTATAGCAATTCTTGAAGTCACGATTTGGCGAGGAAGATTTAATTTCGGTTGTCATCCTCGAGCCAATAGACTCACCTTACTACATTCACTGTCATTTCTCAACATAAATCTATCATCTTAGTCTTTTCTCACACTAGGGTCTTGTCCTACACTTGGGCATAACTCTAACTTAAATCCAACTCGTGACAATGACCATCGTGATGTATGATTGAGATAATTGTTAGCTCTCATGTTTTGGGGACAATTGGGTGTGTTAATTTAAGGTAATAAATGTGGACTTGCAATTTAATGTTTTAATAATTAATGTTTGCACATGAATCCAAAACAAAACTATGATATCCATTTTCTGCAGGTTTTCTACTTTTGATTTCTGTAATTTGTTATGCATGTTGATTGTGATCATTGTAATGTAAATTGCATAAGAAACAAACCATAACAAAATATTTAAAAAAACTTAAATTTTACACTATTTCAGACTATTATATCTTCTGTTCTAATTGTGATAAAATGTTTGTTCTTGTTCTAAAATTTACTCTAACATTTTTAGTCTAGCTTATCGCAAAATTAAAGCCGGTATTTATAATAATAAAGTAGCCTAAAAGCATTAATTAAGCCCTATCAAAAGTAAATACCGCCACATTTTTTTTCCGGTTAGGAAGTTGACCACGTGACTTCTGTCACGATAGCTATAAATAGCGCGGTCAGGAAAAACTAAAGTGACGCTCGCAAACAGCCGTGCGTGAGACCCGGCCTGGTCCATCACGTGACGAATTAGTGAGCAGCAATTTTTAACCATCTCTAGTATCGTCATTTCATTGGCTATTTTAGATTATACTGTACTTCCGTTTCTTGGAGTAGAAAATAAACCTATCAGTCAAACAACAGTTATTGTTCCTTGATATGATCTTTGTTTTATGTACACCTAACAGAAATCAATGAAGACATTTAAAAACTTTTCTATCATTCTTATTTCTAAAACACAAAGAATGATTTGTTTTTCAAACACTTCTAAGTTGTTTTGTGTTGCGTGGGGGTCCAAAATAATATCACTCATGTGGATATAGGGATCAGATATTGGGGACGAAAGAAAAGTCTCACTGCAGCCTACCATGCAGTTTGTAATTTAAAAAACCAAAACAAAACAAAAGAGACTAAGGTGGGTTGAGCATGGGGATAGGGAATTAATTAATCACGTAACACAAAATGCCACTATAAAAAAAAACAACCACTGCAAAATCAAACGCAAACGATTTGGCATAAAGGTCACGTGCACCCGGTGGCTAAATGTATCTTAAAGAGTTAAGAACAAAAAAAACAGCCACATTCATTGGCGCTTTGACTAAACAGTAATGGTGGTAGTATTAGTTGTTGTGATTTTGCACATGGTGATTCATGCTATGGTAATGGTGAATGTGGTGATTGTTGCTGTTGTGGGGGAGGCTGTTGTAACTGTGATTATTGCTGTTGTTGTGCTGCGAAGGTCAATTGAAAATCCCGTGCAAACAAATCAAATAAGACAACAACATTTATTTTTAAAATAACCACTTTATTAGAAGGCTTAAAGAAAACATAGAACAAAGTCAAAATTGATGATCAACATAAGTGACAAATGATGATCAACATTTTAAAAAGTGACAAATGATGATAACCAACACTGAAAGGTGAAGTGAAAAATGAAAGGTATTCAACATAAAGCAACGTGAAAAATGCTAATAATCAACAACAACAAATGCGAACAATGATGATAACCAAACGGAACAAAGTAAAAACGATAATGATCAACAAAGTAAAAAAAACAAAGAAGTGAAACGTGATGATAATCAACATAGACCAAATCTAAAAATGATATAACCAGTATAGACCAAAGCTAAAAATTATATAATCAACATAGACCAAAGCTAAAAATTATATAATCAATATAGACCAAAGCTAAGAATGATATAATCAACATAGACCAAATCTAGAAATGATATAATCAACATAGACCAAATCTAGAAATGATATAATCAACATAGACCAAATCTAGAAATGATATAATCATCATAGACCAAATCTAGAAATGATATGATCAACATAGACCAAATATAGAAATGATATAATCAACATAGACCAAATCTAGAAATGATATAATCAACATAGACCAAAGCTAAACATGATATAATCAACAAAGAGCAAAGCTAAAAGGGATACGATCAACACTGACAAAAAAGCAACAAACATTACGATGATCATTTACAGATCAAGGATGAAACAAGAATTTAAATTAATAAGAAATGCAGTCTCGTGATATTAGAATAAGTTCTTTATACCAAGACAATTCGTGCACACATAAAAATGTCAGCATCCTATGTCGTACTCTTGTACTGCTAACCTACCACAGGCAAGGGCACAACAGTTCTTAAACACAGACTTCCTGCAAGGCCAACTACAATTCTGGTCCCATGCTCCTGTGAGGACCGAACAATGGAACATTCTTTATCCACGTGTCATGGAAGAAAAACAACTTAACTAAAGAGGACTACAATCTTAAACGACAAAGATGTTCTTCAAGATGCGCAAATAGGTCTTCCTCTTTATCTTTCAGCTCCATGAGAAGTATAGGCTTTCAATAAACGTATGCTAAGCTCTCCTGTCGGGTTTCATCAGCTCAAGACTTTTCCATGTCTTCCTCATAATTTCCGTCTCCCTCTCTCTCTCTCTCTCTCTCTCTCTCTCTCTCTCTCTCTCTCTCTCTCTCTCTCTCTCTCTCTCTCTCTCTCTCTCTCTCTCTCTCTCTCTCTCTCTCTCTCTCTCCAGTTTTCTTCTTCATGTGTTTTACTGTCTGCCTCTGCTTCTCTAACCCTGGGGATTCCAGAACAAAGACTGCTTTCTAAAGCTATCAAGATGTCTCCTCAATGTGTGCCCTATCCATTGCCAGCGTCTTTTTGTCATCTCTTGATCCACTGGCACTTGTCTGGTTCTTGTCATCTCTTGTTCCACTGGCACTTGTCTGGTTCTTGTCATCTCTTGATCCACTGGCACTTGTCTGGTTCTTGTCATCTCTTGTTCCACTGGCACTTGTCTGGTTCTTGTCACCTATTGTTCCACTGGCACTTGTCTGGTTCTTGTCATCTCTTGATCCACTGGCACTTGTCTGGTTCTTGTCATCAGTTCCCCTGTCACTTGTCTGGTTCTTGTCATCAGTTCCCCTGTCACTTGTCTGGTTCTTGTCATCAGTTCCCCTGTCACTTGTCTGGTTCGTGTCATCAGTTCCCCTGTCACTTGTCTGGTTCTTGTCATCAGTTCCCCTGTCACTTGTCTGGTTCTTGTCATCAGTTCCACATTGGTGACCTTGTCTTGCTACTTGAGTCCTTATATTTATGCGCAAGCAACCATTTATGAAAGACTGTAAGACCTTGGTTGCAAATGCAGAAAAAAGGAACAAAATATTCGCACGACGCAGCTGACAGCCAGTTTGTTCTGTAGACCCACTATAAGCAACAGTACCCATTTTACAGTATTTGACACACACACACACACTCACAAAATACAGAATATATTGAAAGACTTATAATGTTTACATCTAGGCGAAGTGACGGCAGCATAATGCGTTATCATGAATACATTCATTAGTTCACCAATTCAGATATATATATTTAAAATTATTATCCACACATACCTCAATATATTGATGTTATACACAGACTAAAGCAAACTTAAATATTTTTTAATATACAGTAGAACTCCATTTATCCGAACCCCATGGGACCGAGCATCGTTCGGATAATCAAATGTTCGGATAATTGGATTACATAATGTATCGAGTACATGTACACATATGTCTAAAAATAATTAACCATCACAAGAAAAATACACTATAAAACATATTTACCTGTACTGTAATAATAATACCCACACTGTATTAGATCACTGTATCACCAAAATCTTTCATTACACAGCAGTGCATGTACTACTTGTATTAATTATTTTTGTTAAGAAAGAGAAATGTTTTCAAAATAACATTACAAACGATTCAAAACCAGGCGCAACTTACGTATACATGTACTTGCACAGATGTAGCCCACTATTTAAAATAATGAGGAATCCTCTTTTGCACCAAACTGGATAGTCTCCTTTTGGCTGCTAAGTCCCGCATTCTCTTCAACAGCAGAAGCTGTGTAGGACAGCTGTCATCTTCTTGCTCGTACCAAGCCATCGCTGTTTCTAGTGCTATAAAGGCCTCTTCAGGACTTGGTCGACGTTTTGGGTTTTCTTCATAATCTACAAGTAAAACATGTACTTCTGAGGAGTCTTCGTCATCGGTCACTACATGTATTTGGTTTTCTTCTTGCACAAAAGACAAAATTTCTTCGTCATTCAAAAACTGAAAACCAGAATCATTATCATCTTCTAGCCACATGTGTGCATCATCTTTGTTACAGTCCGAAAATTCGGGCATTGCTTGAAACAGTTCCACAACTTCATTTATACAATCATCATTTGTGTCCACTGCAGTAGTTTCATTTCCTCCTTCTTTCCCAAGCAATCTATTCCAAGCCTTGTTGAGATTATCTTGTGACAGGGTGGTCCAAGCATCAGCTAATATATAGCAGCAGTCTTTGAGATTAAGCTTTTTGGAAAATGCCACCACACTTTCTTCATCTTCAGCCAACAATAAACGACGCAGGACTTTCTTCTTGTACATCTTTTTAAGCTTTGCTATAACACCCTAATCCATTGGTTGAATCAGTGCTGTTACATTGGGAGGCAGAAAAATTACTTTAAAATTTGCATCAACTGCATTCAATGTATCCGTCTCTGGATGAGATGATGCATTGTCCAGTAGAAGAATTACTTTTCCAGTTTTATTTTCTTGTTCTCTCAACCTCTTCACATTTGGGATGAACTGATTTGTATACCAATCAAGAAATATTTCACTATTCATCCAAGCACTCTTCTGTGCTTTGTAGCACAATGGGAGACATGTCACATTCTTTAAACAACGTAGTTTTTTTGGCTTTGCCGATCATTAGCACCGGTAAACGATGACTTCCACTGGCATTCGCGGCTACCAAAATTGTTACTCTCTCTTTGCACTTTTTAAACCCAGGGGCAGCTGCTTCGCGCTGAGATGCAAGTGATTTTTGAGGCAATGATTTCCAGTATAAGCCAGTCTCATCGGCATTATACACATCATCGAGTGAATAGCCGCGTTCTTCCCAAAAAAGCCAAGAACGTTTCTTTAAAATTTTCAGCGGCAGTTGCATCGCTAGATAAAGATTCCCCTTGAATCTCCAATTCTCGTATGCCATGACGAGATTTAAAGTTTCTTAGCCATCCCTGGCTAGCCTTAAAGTCAGGAGGACCGTCAAGTTGATTGTTGAACTGAAGTGCCTTTTCACACAATAGAGAGCCAGAGATAGGTTCCTTTGCTTCTTCTTTGCACAAACCATATACACAAAGCCTCTCCCAATTTCAAATCTTTCGCATTTCTCATGGTTTTACGTTTCTTCGACCCATTTTCACTATCCAATGTCGATGCAAAACTCTTAATTTTATCCTTGTTACTTTTGATGTCAGAGACGGTAGCTTTCCCAACATTGAAAATCCTCGCAAGTGAAGACACAGTTTCACCTTTTCCTAGTCTCTTGATAATTTCTGTTTTCGTTTCAATTGACAAAACATTGCGGTTCCTTTTATATGCTTTAGGCCTACTGGAAGATGCCATATCGCACAGAGAAATACTTGTACACCAAAATTATTCTGCTGTAGTAGTAAACACAATTATTTTAAGTTGAACTGTCTGTTTAGCCAGTGTTCTGCCTAGAACGCACACGTACGCTGGATTGGTAAACCAGATATTAACTGACTTTATGATCTAACTGACTTCCTGTACGTAAGTGACCGTCCATTAGCCCATCCCATCCTCTACAAATTGCTCGCATACATTTGAAGCTTACCGCATCAAAAAATTCAGAAATGTAGTCTAACGTGACTGGTGTCGCCTGATTTTTTTTTTTCTGGAAAAAGTGTTCGGATAATTGGATGTTCGGATAATTGGGGTTCGGATAAATGGAGTTCTACTGTATTCATGTTTACACAGCCGGCTCTTAAGAGGTGCTATTGTACGCCCACACAGGGTTCCGGCATGGGGGGAGGCGCCAAAATGCGTTAAAAAAAATACAGACATTAAAATTCTAAAAGAACACGAAAGATGAAACATAAAAATTTGACAGTAAATATTTATTTGCTTATAAGAAAGTGGACGCTATCACAAGACATCGCACTACCCTGAAAAATCCATAGATCCAGCTCTGCATGCATATACTGTATATGTATATATTTATGTATATTTACACACTGATATGTTGCATTTTTTATAAGTGTTACATTCGGCGTATGTAGTCAGAATTACATTACAACATCCCTTAAATTTTATATAAAGTATATGCTTATTGTTATATAATTTAAAACATACATATAAATCAATACTTAGGCCTGCGTAAAAGTTACGTTTGGACAGGGTGGCAGATGTAACATGTATCAAGAACTTCCCACGTCACTTTCAATATTCTTATAATAAGTTTTAGAGAATACTTGACATAACAAAATTACATCCACGCTTATATATATAAGAAACTGATCAAATCTAGCATCACTATTAATGCACACAGAAATCAAGGAACACACTTGTCAGTGTTAGAACCAGACAAGTGCCAGTGGAACAATAGATGACAAGAGGCTGAAGTTCTATAAGACATACACTGAGGAAATCTGTTGATAGTATTACAAGACAGTGTTTGTTCTGGAATCCCCATGGTAACAGAGGTAGCTGGAGACCAAGAAACACGTGGAGAAGAGAACAAAGACATGCCTGATGGGGATAAAGAGGACATGGAAAGACCTTGAGCTGATGGCACGTGACAGGAAGACCTGGTATACGTTTGTTGAGGACTGTAGTTCCGTGGGGAACTGACAGGTGATAATGACATCTCAGTATTACAACAAACATTGACGCAAGTAAGTTAAGTCAATATAAAAAAAGAAAACAAAAAAAAAGGAAAGAAATTGACGAAAGGAAAAAACTCAGTAAATTTTGACCTTCACTGAGATGGGAATAAATTTGGGAAACTAGTCAGAATTGAGTAACGTCGAAACTCAATTAAATAAGTTATAATTAAACAAAACGCCAGTATGGGCACAGGCAAAAAAAGCGCCAGGTGTACTTATGGAAAACTATGAAAACTCATAGGAAGGACTGAATGAGAAATGATGACATCAGAAAAATTGTAAGAACTACATCCTGCACCAGGTATATGGAGAGACAGAAAATTAAGTGGGTTGATCATCTCGTGAGAATGGAGCCCGATAAATTACCATTGCGCCCTTACAACTGCTGAAAATCTGGTTTCAGGGTAGGGAAAGACCAACAGGCATAGACATCACAGAAATCCTACAATGACACGGGTTCATAGCAGTCAATACGACACACTTGTCTCAAGGACGCAAACTTCAGCTCCCCACAATGCTTCACGGCATCAGTAAAACGAAAACGTAAATTAAGTAAGTAAGTATGCAAACACAAAACTACACAGATGTCCTATCACACACAAACATTATGCCACCACTGAGGAGCAGCTAATCCATAACACCACACGGTGTGCTTTAAAAGGGCACTTGATGGCATATTTAACTAGGGAAAAGAAACGGCAGAAGCAACTGGTCCCTGAAGAAAAAGAAAACCACCAGGGAAAGATGGCATAACAAATTAAATGCTACTAAGTCTTGGTGCAAAAGTATAGGAAAAAAAACCTTCAAGCAAGACTAAAGTGCAGTTAGAAAAGATTCAGGGTAACACAGGTCTAGACAAGCAATTTATTTAACGAGAAAGTAGAATGCCGTCAAATACATTTAAGATAATGTTAATTTGAGTTAAACAAAAAAAAAAATAGGAAAAGATGCAGTAAAAAACAAAACCTACAGAATCCTCAAAATGCAACAAGGTAATGAGATTAGCTTAGAAACACTGAAGAGGATATTCCATGAACACAACGCACATTAGGCTACACCACAAAAAAACAGCTGAGAAATTGCAGCCCGCAAAAACCAATACAAGAAAAACAACCAATGAAATATACTATGTAAAATAAAGAACACTATATACCCAAATTATAACCCACATGAGGTTGAACAGAGTATCCTACGTTTGCCTGTGCATGGACCAAAAATCAAACAAACAGAATACAGTCAAGGTTTGTTTGTCAGAGATCTGAGGGGATTAACCAATTTTAAAAAAAAATCATTATCCATAATGAGGCTTGCGTTAAGGCCGATCAACATTCAATATATGAAAATTAAGGTCGACCAACATTCAAAGTGTTAGAACGAAAGTGGACCAGCTTTAAAAAATTCACAATGTGAAGAAATGTGTTGAGCGCCATTCAAACATTCACAGCGTGAGGATTAAGATCGAACAACATTGAAACATTCAAACATTCACACTGTAAGTGAACCTCTATGGCGCTTATGCTGGAATTAAGGGCGATCAACATCCAAGCATTCACACTGTAAGCGAACTTCTATGGCGCTTATGCTGCAATTAAGGGCGATCAACATCCAAACATTCACACTGTAAGCGAACCTCTATGGCGCTTATGCTGGAATTAAGGGCGACCAACATTCAAACATTCACACTGTAAGTGAACCTCTATGGCGCTTCTGCTGGAATTAAGGGCGACCAACATTCAAACATTCACAGTGTGAAGGAACCTCTATGGCGCTGAAGCTGACAGGCGGTCCCAAAACTGACTTGGTGTTGTTGTATATGAGTACCCAGTGAGCTCGATATTGTTCCACACAATCACCATGGTTACACTTGCTGCCTTCCCTGAAAACGTACATACACACATTTACATATTCTATGCATACGTGTATATGTCATGAGTTACATGCAATATACAGCGTGTTGTGGCAAACACTATAACTAGAGTGAGGAAGAACATTTGCTGTTTTATATGATATTCTGCACTGATTTATGCGATATTTACTGTACCCTGGGAGAATTTATAACGTCTACACTTCGATTACGGAAACAACGGCAAATGGGTTGATTTGCCATTGCCCTAAAGACGCCACTAGGCGTGATGGGAAACAATGGCAAAGAAAACCTATCTGCTGTTGCCCTAAGACGCCACTAGGCGTAATGGCCACTGACTGCTTTGACGGTCGGTGGCGAAGGAAGGAAGAAGAAGAAGAAGACATCCTTTTTCTTTTACGCAGCATGGGGCCACTACTGAAGGGGCCCCTTTGCAGGACGTCTGCACCAAGCCTTCACGTGGTCTTGCAAATGTGGTTTCTGTTGCAGTTAGTTTTACACGATGAGGTTGTCATCCCTACGGCCGGATTAAGAACTTAGGAGGCTCTAGACTAATAAGATATTTTGAGGCCCCTCTTCAATCTTCTAAAAGGTAAAACTAGAAAGAAAAAAAAACTAATGGATTTCAGATAAATGTTTTTGTTAATTTTTAATAATGTGTTAAAAAATTAATAAATCCATACAAACATCAGAAAATCATAGAGAAATATTTAGAATATTTTCTTGATTTTTTATTAATTGCAAAATCTTTGGTTACGTTATAAAAATCGATACGACGAATCATGTCCGCTTCCACTCAAAGTAAAGCACGCCAATTTCGTTTTTTCTGAGTCATGTTTGAGCTATGAGGGCTTTTAAAAATAAAAATATGGATTTGTTGTAATTAAAGAATGCAAGTTTAAAATTCTAATCAATCACGTTATTTAAATAAAATTTAAAAAAACAATTGCAGAAATGCAAACTTAGGGATTTATCAGAACCGCCAACAACTAATATTTGGGACAGTGTTGCCAACTTGAACGTTTTGAATAGCACTAGGTGTGTAACGAAAAAAGCATTAAAACGCACTAAAAAAAATTCTTTTCAACCAATTGCTTTTTAAAAACTATTTGATTATTAACGAACTTTAACTATATATTTTAGAATGCAGTGAAATGAATGGATGAGTAAGGAGAAGGAGGGAAGTCTAAAGAACACCTGGAGGGTAGACACTAAATGATGGAAAATTACATCTAACAATATGCAGCCAAAGGAGACAATAGCTTTGGTGTATGTCATCATCACCACTTTCCTTTCCGCTCACAGCATTCATGTGCTCCTGCAGAGGGTGCACCTCTTACGACATTCCTGAGTCCCATCCTTTCTTCTTCGCTTCACGTATTCACGAGAACTACACGGGGTGTTGATATATGCACTGCCACTCAAGAGTTAATGAACAAGTGACGGGCCCTCTCAGCTACGGCAACGAGGCAGTCCCCTCTTTTACATGACCCCTTATCAGGGTAGAGGATCAACCTCCTCGTTGCCCTGCATCACCAGCCAATCAGTGGGTCTGGTGTGACCTCCACCAGCTGAGCCCGCTGAGTTGGTGAAGTGGTAAAAGAGTCAAAAACTCGAATCCTTGTTCGGAAGAAGAAGAAGATGATGATGATGAAGATGTTGATGAAGAAGCACAAAATTCTCTCAACTTAGACGAAAAGAATTATAACAGGGGCCCTAAAGTCCACAAAAATCAACCATATGGAAAACATTACAGGGCTACAGTCAATGGAGGACAGACGTGACAGCAGAGTCCTACAACAAGCTGAAAAATTTAAGAGTCTCGAAAAAGAACTTTATGTTCCAAAGAATGAATAGGCTAGGAAGAGGCAGGATCAAGCGAAATAACTTTGTGGCCCAAGCAAATGAAAAAATTAGCAAAAATACCATTGCTAGCAAGCTCAGTTGCAAAGAAAATACCAACAAGCACAACTATCCCACTGTGGAAAATAAGATGCTTTCCTGAGCTAAAATCTGATATTCCAGGCATTGAAAGTAAGGGAACACAGACAGAATCACAAAGAAAGTGTATAGCAACCAAGTATATTGACCAAAATTCCCAGCAAAGCTTTGGACACATGCATATACTGATGGTTCAGCAAAAAATGCAGTTGAAAATGGGGGTGCCGGCATCCTCATAAAATTAAAGAAAAGAATCCACTCTAAGGCAGTTATCACTGGCCAAATACTGCAATAACTTCAGTGCTGAAGCAGAAGCCCTGAAACAGGCAGCAGAAACTCTTATTGAATGCAAAGCACAGGCAGGAAAACAGAAAGTAATCTTTACAGATGCCCTCTCAGTAATAACAGCGCTGAAGAGCCACCATGCTTAAGGATTGAAAGATCTTATAATCTCCCTTGAAAGACTGGCCAAATGCTTCAACAAGTGCACAATCCAGTGGATACCATCCCACTGGAATGTACCAGGAAATGAGGAGGCAGACAAACGTGCTAAGGAAGGAGGTGCCTTACAACAAAATAGAGACAACTTACGCAATGGCAAAGACTACTATAAAGGCTACATTCAAGTCCAAATGGGAAAGAGAGCACCAGGGCAATTTAAAAAATGATGCATATCATCAACTATCCAGGAAAGAACAGGTCATCATTTTTCGGCTACGCACTGGACACAACAGATTGAGATACCATCTATACCACAAATACAAAATTGGTGCAACAGATCTCTGCACCTGCGGTACCAGCCCGATGACAGTCGAACACCTGCTGCAGTACTGCCCAACCTACAGTAATGAACGGAGTAGCATATGGCAACAACCCACTTCTGTCAACGAAAAACTGTTTGAAGATGTCGGGAACCTTGAGTTGACTACTGCCTTTATTAGAGTCATAAATGTGGAAGTCTGAAGGCGAACGAGATGTCGGGAACCTTGAGTTGACTACTGCCTTTATTAGAGTCATTAATGTGGAAGTCTGAAGGCGAACGAGATGTCGGGAACCTTGAGTTGACTACTGCCTGTATTAGAGTCATTAATGTGGAAGTCTGAAGGCGAACGAGATGTCGGGAACCTTGAGTTGACTACTGCCTTTATTAGAGTCATTAATGTGGAAGTCTGAAGGCGAACGAGATGTCGGGAACCTTGAGTTGACTACTGCCTTTATTAGAGTCATTAATGTGGAAGTCTGAAGGCGAACGAGATGTCGGGAACCTTGAGTTGACTACTGCCTTTATTAGAGTCATAAATGTGGAAGTCTGAAGGCGAACGAGATGTCGGGAACCTTGAGTTGACTACTGCCTTTATTAGAGTCATAAATGTGGAAGTCTGAAGGCGAACGAGATGTCGGGAACCTTGAGTTGACTACTGCCTTTATTAGAGTCATTAATGTGGAAGTCTGAAGGCGAACGAGATGTCGGGAACCTTGAGTTGACTACTGCCTTTATTAGAGTCATAAATGTGGAAGTCTGAAGGCGAACGAGATGTCGGGAACCTTGAGTTGACTACTGCCTTTATTAGAGTCATAAATGTGGAAGTCTGAAGGCGAACGAGATGTCGGGAACCTTGAGTTGACTACTGCCTTTATTAGAGTCATAAATGTGGAAGTCTGAAGGCGAACGAGATGTCGGGAACCTTGAGTTGACTACTGCCTTTATTAGAGTCATAAATGTGGAAGTCTGAAGGCGAACGAGATGTCGGGAACCTTGAGTTGACTACTGCCTTTATTAGAGTCATAAATGTGGAAGTCTGAAGGCGAACGAGATGTCGGGAACCTTGAGTTGACTACTGCCTTTATTAGAGTCATAAATGTGGAAGTCTGAAGGCGAACGAGATGTCGGGAACCTTGAGTTGACTACTGCCTTTATTAGAGTCATAAATGTGGAAGTCTGAAGGCGAACGAGATGTCGGGAACCTTGAGTTGACTACTGCCTTTATTAGAGTCATAAATGTGGAAGTCTGAAGGCGAACGAGATGTCGGGAACCTTGAGTTGACTACTGCCTTTATTAGAGTCATAAATGTGGAAGTCTGAAGGCGAACGAGATGTCGGGAACCTTGAGTTGACTACTGCCTTTATTAGAGTCATAAATGTGGAAGTCTGAAGGCGAACGAGATGTCGGGAACCTTGAGTTGACTACTGCCTTTATTAGAGTCATTAATGTGGAAGTCTGAAGGCGAACGAGATGTCGGGAACCTTGAGTTGACTACTGCCTTTATTAGAGTCATTAATGTGGAAGTCTGAAGGCGAACGAGATGTCGGGAAACTTGAGTTGACTACTGCCTTTATTAGAGTCATTAATGTGGAAGTCTGAAGGCGAACGAGGAAGAAGAAGAAGAAGACGAAAAGAAGACAAACTGTTGCTTTGATACAACATTACCAAGCGGACAGGTGCAAAGACACGGCTTTGAACCTAGGCCATGAACCTAATAGGTGAACTTACTTGCATTTTCCAATAGGGATGAACTGAAAAGCATGTCTTAGGTGGACCACTTTATACGTCTGCCCACGGATTGTAACATTAGGGGGAGTAACATACTCCATTTCCCTGTAGACCAGACAGTCAGAAATTGTTATTAGAAATGTAAATTTACAATGTTCTACTAAATGTAAATATCACTCTGGCAAATAACGTGAGGTTGAAGGTTGTGCATGAAATCTGAAACCCTATCTTGTGGAATTAATTGCTCCAGAAACCATAACTGCCATTACACAAAGTAATTTCTGTGGGAATCAACTGCTATAGTGGTATTCTTCTTTCACCTTTCACCTTTCAACTCCCTAAGGAGCATAGGCCTTCTGTCATAAGACGGGCAAAGATACTCTAGAATGGCTACATAAACGTAGTGTCTTTATGATAAATTATGAATTGCACAACATAAATTCTGTTATAATTTTATGGTTAAAGCCCCGAACATGATAATTCTTTTGGGATTTGAACAGCATTACAAATACTTGTAATTATGGCAGCAGTAGGAAATCATTATCTTTGGTATTTGGCGAGGAATTCGTGATGTTGTCGGTAAATTTGCGCAACAGCATTGAAATCTCATGAAAGTTTACAAATGTAAAAGTGAACCCAAGCGTACATCTGAGAAAGCACGGGTTAGACCTGAGATTATGTATATAAGCACGTCTCAGACACAGTTCCTTTGTTCCCGAAGTCACTTCAAGATTTGACAGAACCGATAAGATATCCAGATGGCTAACTCTTATAGTTAGAAGTCTCACCACTGTGTAATGAAAGTATGTCAGGATAGATCGTTAAGAGTATAAAATATCTTAATAAATTATTGTACATTTAAAATTGATGAATATTTAAAATTAATGTTACGCTTAATATAAATCCTCATGTCTATATTTTGCCTTGTGCCCGAAGAAAGATGGCTTCCACCATTATATAACCTTAGTCCTGGACATCATTGGCTCAGTTAGAAGTCTTTGTTATTACTGGTCAACGCTAGCAATAATAGCTTACAGTCCTGTTTAGGGCTCTGCTTTTGAGTGCTGTTCTCAAAGAGTTCGTCTTCTCTTTTTCTTTCTTAGCTTTTATTTTGGGCACATTTTGTCGATGTATTGTAAGGGAAACAATTTTGCTAACTGTGGCATGACGCTAAGCCAAAGGGGAGTAATCATGACTGGGTTTGGGAAATGTCTTTACTTGACGTTAAAACCTTTTAATGTATTGTATTGTTGTTCGACGTACCCCCTTGTGATTGACTTAACCACAGCCATAAGTCGGTGTTGTCGAAATGGGGAGTCTGATCAGCAGTAGCCAGTCAGCATCAGATGGGCGTCTTGGTTATTAACCACAAATACCATACCCTGGTCATATTTTGCAGGTTCAACTTGTGGTGTAAAATGTGTCAGTTTTGGAAATTGTGAACTGTTTAACTGTGGACTAACAATGTTCCTGGCATAAGCATAGCGTCTTCAATGTCCAGATGTTTTAACGACCGAGGGAAGTCAGCTACTACAACGTGTCAAACAAGTTAAGTAAAACTTAACGTGAAAACAAAAACCAAGACACCCAAGCCAATGACAAGATGAAAACGACCAAACACTGACAATATTTCCTTTTTTGTAAATTGTGTAAAATCTTTTAAGATATTGATATACCAAGGTGCTAAATTTTTACTGTACATAATTAATCAATAAAGTGCATTGATTTGTTTATAACTACAGGCTTTGAATTATTTAAATTTCCAGTTATAATTTTGTTGTGTGGTAAAAGAAATATTAATAATTTAAAATCAGTAGGGAATAAATACGAGATGCACACACATTTTTGTATAACACCCTTGGAGCATAGAATAGGTCTAGTGATAAGGTGACTTACCTATTAGTTCTCCTCTACAACTATCATCGAGAACTGTGCAATTAACTACCTGACTTATCTTGTTCCTTCCCTACCTCTGGTTCACCAGCTCTCTTCTCCATTTCTGGGAACTACTTTCTAATTTTCTATCTATCCAACATCCATCTCGTCACACCTTCAACAAACTTATGCCCAGTCCGTCCTGTCCCATTCCATCAGCTCAAGGCCTTTACGTGTCTTCTTCATCCACTTGATGTTCGTTCTCCAGTTCTCTTTTTCTGTGTACTTGTGGTCTTCTTCTACCTATCTTATCTTGGCGATTCCAGAACACGGATTGTTTGGTAATGCAATCAACATGTTTTCTCAGTGTGTGTCCTATCAATCTCCAGCGTGTTCTTCTTATCTCTTGTTCCATTGACGCATGTCTAGTTCTTGTCATTAGAGCCACATTAGCCAACAAAGAATGAGAAGTCAGTGATCGATTATGCCATTGTTAGGAGGAGCTCATTCAAATATGTCCGAGATGCTAGAGTCTGGAGGGGGCCAGAGATTGGAAGTGATCACTACCTGCTTACAATCAAAAGAACAACTGAAAGAGTTGCTCAGCCTAGGAACTGCCCAGCATCACGCAAGAAACCAAGTAAACGAACGGAAGAAATGAGCATTAAGACATACAAGCTGAGAGAGCCAGAAATTAAGACCAGATATCAGGGGCTTATTGCTACAGCGGTGAGAAACACAGAAGAACAACCTCATGACTTGGAAACCCTGTGGCTAACATTCAAGGACATCATAAAGACAGCTGCTGCAGAAGCATGTGGTGAAGTCCGACTTGGGAACAAGAGAAAGAGGACACCTTGGTGGACAGAGGAAGTCAAAGACAAAATAAGAGAGAAGAAAATGGCATGGAAACAATACTTAGGAGCTAAAAACACAGCAGGACAAATAGGGAAATATAGAGAATATGTGATACTCAGAACAGAAGCAAAGAACAAGGTGCTAGCAGCAAAACAGAAGTCCTGGGAAGAATTTGGAGAAAAGCTAGAAAAAGATGCGCAAGAAAACTAGAAATTGTTCTATAAGACCATAAAGAACATGAGGAAGGAAAAACAATGCCCTCTCAAATTTATAAAGGACAAGCAAGGCAAATTGCTTACTGCCCCGAAGGAAGTAATGGAAAGAATATTTCTCAGAACTCCTTGATGGTGAGCAAGGTCAATCCTCAGAAATGATAACCACTAGCACAGAAGAGGAAACAAATGGTGATAAAGATGACATAAAGATGGAAGAACTGAAGGCAGCACTGGAGAAAATCAAAATAGGCAAAGCAGCAGGGCATGATGGTATAACACCAGAAATGGTTAAGTACATGGGAGCATCAGGCGACCTATTACTCTTAGGGGTCCTACAGGCAGCGTGGTGCAACAAGACCATACCAAAGGACTGGGAGATTGCCATCATAACACCAATTTTCAAAAAGGGTGACAATCGACAATGTGAAAACCATAGAGACATATCCCTTCTCAGTGTCCCTGGTAAAATCTACTCTAGAATCCTAGAGCAGAGACTCCGACGCCTAGCTGAGCCACAATTGGATGAGGTCCAGTGCGGATTCCGAGCAAACCGAAGTACTCAAGACCTAATCTTCACACTCAGACAGCTGAGTGAAAAGGCCCTTGAGTATAAGAGTGAGATCCATCTTTGTTTCATAGATCTGGAAAAGGTGTTTGACAGGGTCCCCTGGAGCAAACTTTGGGACTGTTTGGCAAGGAAGAACATTCCAGCACCTCTGATTCATGCTATACAGAGCTTCTACAAGTCTTGCAGGAATTATGTGAGGACAGCAAACCATAAGTCAGAAGAGTTCAGGACCACCACTGGTGTAAGACAAGGTGATATCCTGTCACCTTATCTTTTCATACTCCTCATGGACGAAGTTATCAAGTCATGTAAGGAGAGAACAAGAAAGTATTCAGTGGGGTACTGGAAGATGAGATAGGTATGTATTTCAGAGCTGGCATTTGCTGATGATGTTGCCCTGATTGCTAAATCAGAGGCACGTCTCCAATCCAACCTGCAAGTCTGGAAGGAAGAGCTGGAGAAGAGAGGGATGGTCATAAGTAGCTCTAAAACAAAATCCATGGTGATATCACGAGAAGAAAGAAGACATCAGATTAAGCTGGGAGAACAGGTCCTGGAGCAGGTCGACCACTTTAAATATCTCGGAGCTATTATAGACCGAAAGGGAGGCATCAAAGAAGAGTTGGCCACTCGAAAAGCAGCAGCTGGGAGACTTTTTCAGGCCATAAATCGAGGATTCCTCAGCAAGAGAGAGGTTGGTAAGAAAACGAAGATGGCTGTATACCGCTCCACCTATGTCACAGTCTTGACATATGGATGCGAGTCATGGGCAATGACTACAACCCATAAAAGCCAGATCCAAACCTCAGAAATGAGGTATCTGAGGAAGGTGGTTGAAGTAACAAGAAGAGACATGGTCCGCAACCAGACCGATACGTCAAGGCCTAAAATGCCACCCCCTGCAGACCCAAGTAGAACAGTCCCAACTAAGATGGTTTGGCCATGTCTGCAGAATGGGAGAAGATCGGCTACCACGACAAGCATGGGAAACAAAGAGCCAGGGATCCAGACCCCCAGGACGACCCAGAGTCCGCTGGGAGGACAACGTTAAACAATCGTTGAAGGACCGAGGACTAGAATGGAACCAGGCCAGGAGGAAGACAGCCGATAGGATAGTCTGGCGCTCTCTCTTCCAAACCTCTACACCTCACGGTAGAAGGGGAACGACTAAGTAAGTAAGAGCCACATTAGTCATCTTCATACCATTTCCATCCTTATATTCTTCGCAAACATCCATTTATGAAAGTCAGTAGCTTTTTGGTTGTTGCTTTTGTTCTCCATGTTTCACAGCCATATCCTATTACTGTACCAGCTATCTAGGCCAGACCAGGTCATCATTTTCCGCTTATGCACTGATCACGAACGAACGAACGAACGAACTTTATTTTCGAAGGGTTAAGAATTGGGCGCGCAGGCCCGTCTAACATTCTGCCCTTCCACTCTCATTTATCTTCCATATTATATCCTTTCATTCCCACATGTTACTTAAAGCATTAATATGAAGGCATTCAACATTATAAAGGTAATATAACAGCGTACGTTTACAGTATGCAGTCACAATCAAAATTAAGTATTGTTAATTAAACAAATATTTTTTTTTTAAATTAAATTAAATTAAAAAAAAACCTACAGTAAATTATGATTTCAAGCATAATCATATTAGGTGGCATGGTATCAGAACCCATGAAGTATTTGAAAGTCTGCTATTGAAGGAGGTGAGACTTGCTCTTATTTCTTTGCCCTCCTTAACCCAAGAGCAGAATCAGTAGGAGAGATAGATGGACATAACTTAACATATATAACTTTTAACATATTTAAAAGGGTAAAGAATTGGGGACCCAGGTCTGTCCGACCATCCAGCCCTTTATCTTTCATTCTGTATCCCGACACTCACTCATGTGTTCATCAACAATTAATCTGCATTTTTGAATGTGTCATTAAACATCAATACACAAATTACATAAACATTTTCTCGCTTTTATCTGTACATTCTTGAGGGAAAATGAAATAATAATAATAATTTCTTACGCACTTCTGTAGCAGGACACATCTTCGAGCTGTAACAATGTATATCTCCTCATTCTCAAACACATCATCACATTTAAGCAAACAAAATACAATTACACATTTTAAAAGTATGCAGGTACATTCTCACATACATTACATTATATAGCAATACTACGTGGATATAAAACAAATTTTTCACATAGACAATAACGAGCGGAAGAGGAAAAGAAAGGTTGACATATAGATAAGATGTGGACTGACAATGGCTGCTTCTATGGGGGTAGATAATCGGTGTTGATCAAGTGTTTAAAAAGTGCTTTGTTGAATGAGTATTGTGTATGTTGGTTTTTTATGTGGTGTGGAAGGCTGTTCCACAAGTAGGCTCCAGAGTAGGCTAGATTCTTTTTGAACAGGTCGATCCTAGGTTTGGGCAGACGTAACTGATGTAATTGTAGTCCCTCTCTTCTACTGGTTTGAAACAATGATCGTAGGTATTTGTTGTTGTTGTTGTTGTTGATTTCGTCTACTATGCTGCTGTAATACCCTGTTCAACCTGAAAGTTTGGTTATAATTGGGGTTATCGTAGGTACGGCGGGGCATTGTTTGATAAGAATTGCGTGAGTCAGCTTGGCTTTGTTGTAGAGGAGACGTTTTTTTAGGGACAGTATTTTGGGTTCTTTACGTGTCCTTGCGTGTAGTATCGTGCCATTATCGGTAGTCAGACGTACTGCTCTCTTATGCAGGGAGTGCAGTCTCTTTGAGGTGGAAGCAGGGCAATCATCCCATAGTGTAGAGCAGTAATCTAGATGTGTCTGTATATGTGAGGTGTAGAACAATAGTCTAGTGTCTGCGTCTAAGAATTGTTTTATTTTGGCCAGCTGGTATGTCTTTTGAGCTAAGTGTTTCGTTAAATTCCGTACGTGGGAGGTCCACGTCAAGTGCTGGTCAATCGTCAAGCCTAGAACTTTGTGTTCTGTTACATGATCAATGCGTATTGACTCCGCATGTAGCTGTAGCGATCTTTTGGTGAAGTTCAGAAGTTTCTGTCTGGTGCTAATCAACATAGCAATAGGTTGAGGTACCATAATCTATATCATAAGTACATGATTGCTCCAACAGATCTCGGCTCCTGCTGCCCCATGACAGCCGAACATCTGCTCCAGTCCTGCCCAACTTACAGCAGTAAACGGAGTGACGTATGGCAACAACCCACTTCTCTTCCAGGAAAAACTGTTTGGAGATGTCAGGAACTATAAGCTGACTACTGCCTTTATTGGAATCATTGACGTGGAAGTCTGAGGGCAAACGAACAAGCAGAAGAAAAAGAAGAAGAACCATACATTATAACAGACTTGACATTTGAATTGAAAATTCTGATTTTTGTGTTGAACCTGATTTCTTTTGATCTCCTTATATTTCCCAATGCAATTAGAGCTTTTCTAGCCTTTTGTATTCTTGTTTTGATATCACTGTCTGTCCCTCAAATTGTGTCTTTATTGCTGCCAAGGTATATGTATGTTTCTACCTCTTGTAGTGGTATTTCTTCCAGTACAATCTAATTATTCTTTCCTGCATTTATTCTCATTATTTTAGTTTGCTCTTGTGCCACTTATTGGGGTCTTTCGTCAAGTATTTTAATTTTGTCTTGCATCTGATTACGGGCAAAATCTAGATTGTCAAACTGTTTTGTCAGAGTCTACATTATTAATTTTCCTTTTTAATGTTTTTTTTTTTTTTGGGTGAGGTCGATGTTTTCATAATCCAGTATATAGGAAATAGGAAACGATATGGTGACAAAAGGCATCCCTGTGGTTCTGTAAGTGATGGTCTTATTGGTATTGAAAAACGGACATTCGTTATTTAACAGAAATCCTACGAGAATTATGAACAGAAATATATAAGGAACTTGATTTAAAAATTAGAACTCAAAGCATAACTAAAAAAAACTATTAAAGAAACCATAATAAGGACTGAAATAATACTATATTTAGTACAAAATTGAAATATAACAAGGACTGAAAAAAAAAATACTACATGATCTGCGAAAGGAAATGAACAAAGCTATGGAATGGATACAAAAAAAAATAACAGCACAAACATACGTTTCACAGCAACCAGATGCCACTGGTTGCAGATTTTGTCGCCGGTTAGTTTCCACTTCCCACACTGCCGGGTTGCTGATACTGCGGCTGACGTTGGTACTGACCATGCCAGAACTTCCTGGCCCAGGGATTGTTTTGTTAGAACCCACTCTCACTAAATAATACAGAGGGCTGATGTAAAACTAGAAGGTAAAGCAACAAATAAATAAATAAATTATAATAATTTGTATAGAGTAAGTTTTACAATTAAACGATACACTCAAAACACGGGACGTTTCGGGGCTTATGTCCTTCGTCAGCCACAGTTACAAACAGGAGACAACGATGATAAATATAGATAGAATATAAGACGACAAAAATGGACGTTGCATACACGTGCAAAACATATTTTAAAAAAAGGAAAAAAAAGATAAGAAGAGCGACACAGTAAGATGATAAGGAACAAAGGACACAAGTAGAAGAGCGACACAGTAAGATGATAAGGAACAAAGGACACAAGTAGAAGAGCGACACAGTAAGATGATAAGGAACAAAGGACACAAGTAGAAGAGCGACACAGTAAGATGATAAGGAACAAAGGACACAAGTAGAAGAGCGACACAGTAAGATGATAAGGAACAAAGGACACAAGTAGAAGAGCGACACAGTAAGATGATAAGGAACAAAGGACACAAGTAGAAGAGCGACACAGTAAGATGATAAGGAACAAAGGACACAAGTAGAAGAGCGACACAGTAAGATGATAAGGAACAAAGGACACAAGTAGAAGAGCGACACAGTAAGATGATAAGGAACAAAGGACACAAGTAGAAGAGCGACACAGTAAGATGATAAGGAACAAAGGACACAAGTAGAAGAGCGACACAGTAAGATGATAAGGAACAAAGGACACAAGTAGAAGAGCGACACAGTAAGATGATAAGGAACAAAGGACACAAGTAGAAGAGTGACACAGTAAGATGATACGGAACAAAGGACACAAGTAGAAGAGCGACACAGTAAGATGATAAGGAACAAAGGACACAAGTAGAAGAGCGACACAGTAAGATGATAAGGAACAAAGGACACAAGTAGAAGAGCAACACGGTAAGATGATAAGGAACAAAGGACACAAGTAGAAGAGCGACACAGTAAGATGATAAGGAACAAAGGACACAAGTAGAAGAGCGACACAGTAAGATGATAAGGAACAAAGGACACAAGTAGAAGAGCGACACAGTAAGATGATAAGGAACAAAGGACACAAGTAGAAGAGCGACACAGTAAGATGATAAGGAACAAAGGACACAAGTAGAAGAGCGACACAGTAAGATGATAAGGAACAAAGGACACAAGTAGAAGAGCGACACAGTAAGATGATAAGGAACAAAGGACACAAGTAGAAGAGCGACACAGTAAGATGATAAGGAACAAAGGACACAAGTAGAAGAGCGACACAGTAAGATGATAAGGAACAAAGGACACAAGTAGAAGAGCGACACAGTAAGATGATAAGGAACAAAGGACACAAGTAGAAGAGCGACACAGTAAGATGATAAGGAACAAAGGACACAAGTAGAAGAGCGACACAGTAAGATGATAAGGAACAAAGGACACAAGTAGAATGAAGAACGTTAAATCTTTTCCAACTGGAAATAAACAAAGTCGTTTCGATCGTTTCGATTACTTTTGAAGTAAAAAAAAAGCACGTTTATTTTTAAATAACTTTCACTTCAAATCCATGTTTTATATTGAGAATACATGTTAACAATTATATCTGTGCTAAAAATTATCAAGCTTTTGCGTATTTTTACTCTGAAATAACAAGCGGAAAAACGTAAACACAGCAGTTTTACTGAGCTGTACATTTTGGAAGTTGATGAAATGCTATGCACATGCACTACACCAAGGCCTGGCTTAGATAAATTTTGACTCTGTTCTTGCAACTTGCTGGCAACAATAACTGAGTAAAGATAATAGATGAAACCTGTTATGTACCATCAGCCCTGTTTTCTTTGTTGCAATGATGAAAACAGTATGATCTTATGTCTCTGTCGCTACAGGCTTGGAATATATTGCTGCATCTTATGTCAGTTTTAAAAATTTTTTTTAAAGCTGCAATATATCATCTTTTGTTTGGACATGTGACATGAATGATACTCAGTTGATTATTTCAATTTGACTATTTTTTTTCCTACTTGATTAAACGTTTTTCTGTTCACATTTTCAATACTAAATTTCACTTTTAATTGTTGTTCACTTTATAAAAACAAAGGCGGTTAAAAAGAGAAATTTTCACTGAACTATAATTAATGTAATATTTACGTACAATTAATAAGCTATGCAACATCGTGCCTTAAACTGGAGCTAAGTTATTTTAACTTATTGATTTTAACTGTGTTGCGATAATTTCCCGATGTTAATAATTTTCTTTCAAAGATGATGTCGTATATTTTCGATAGGGTAATTAAGATCAATTTTGGCCCAGCCTGAATAGGACTAGAATAGGTGATAGCTCAGTGAGAGATCAGGTAAAGAAATAGATTTTTTCACAAGTGAAATGGTGAAAGGTAAAAATCTGTCCCTGGATTTGAGAAATAATCAATCCAGCCTATCGATTACGACTGAGACTCTTAGATCAGACAGACCTTCCTATAAATATATAGATATATATTCAACCACTCACTTCTATACACACACACACAGATACGTGACGACAATTAGACGCACATACGTGAAAACTATATCTATGGAATTGGGATCTTTTGGGACAAGATGGCCGACACACGTAAATAAAGTTTATGTAAATTTTATTTATCATAAAGAATACAACACAACAATATCTTTGAATATCAAAATCAAATGAATAACGGTTAATGAGTTAATTAAAGAGTTAGGCCCATAGGTTTAATCCTCCCTCCCTTTGTTGAGACAAGCTCCCGTTAGAGCAGAGTTATTAACCCCCGAAAGAATCAAGACAGAGAATCACTTTGGAAATTGATGAGGCATTATGGAGTTCCCCTGAAGATCATTAATTTAATAAAGAAAACATATGAAGACATGACATGTAGAGTTCTTCACGAAGGGCAGCTTACAGAATCGTTTGGGATAAGAACAGGACTGCGACAGGGATGCCTCTTGTCTCCATTTCTTTTCTTACTAGCAATAGACTGGGTTATGAGATCATCGACAACACATAACAGAAATGGAATCCAGTGGACTCTGACTAAGCAGTTGGATGATCTGGATTTTGCTGATGACTTGGCTCTTCTGTCCCATAACCGTAATCAGATGCAGGACACATTGAAAACACTCGATGAGTCACAGCAATTGGGTCTGAAAATACACAGGTAAAAGACAAAAATAACACTGACAAACAACATTTTTCTTTCTTATATAAGAATAAGTGTTCTTATGTCAGTTTTTTGCGCTGATTTCAAATTTGAAATCCGTTTATCTCTATCACGTCAGGTTTTTAAGATATTTGTAAATACATATATTTTTGGGAAACCGTTATGTGCTCCGTTTCATTTTTACTACATAACTTATTAAAAATTAATAAAATGCAAAATAATTCCACTTTTTATACTGCTAAAAGATGCATGACATATGTTACGCTATTTTTCCAATAGTTACTGTATTTTGAAATAATTCTGAGCGAAATATGGCTTCTAGAAGTTGTAGAAATTCGGCTGATCTGTTCTGTTACGTGTGCGGATATTTTACCGATCGTGTTCACCAGAAAAACTTTACACCATTACTAAAGAAAGCATATGAACTTTATTTCGATTCGAAAGTTGATGATGCAAATAAATCTTGGAAGCCAAATGCAGTTTGTTCGACTTTGTGCAAATACATTGGCAGGTTGGTTACGAAAATCGCCGAAGCATAAGTCGATGCCTTTTGGAGTGCCAGTAATATGGCATGAACAAGACAAATCACGCTACTGATTGTTACTTCTGCTTGACAAATATCCATGGTTTCACTTTTAAAACTAGAAAGTCTGTGGTTTATCCAAATATTGAATTGGTTTCGAAACCAGTGTCTCGTGATCCAATCACGTGTCCGATCCCAGTTCCACCAGAACAATATCCGTTGGACGTGAATGAACCATCAGAAAGTGATAGTTTACCTGCTTCAGAAACTAATTCTGACTCGGATTATATACCGGTGAATGATGGTGTTCACTTAATTAACCTTTCAGATCTAATACGTGATCTCGCTCTTACCAAAGGACAAGTGGAATTACTCGGTTCGCGACTCAAAGAATGGAATCTTTTAGCGCCCAATACTTTGATATCTAAATTTCGTCATAGACACAGAGAACTTGTTCAATACTTTGAGATGGATGATGACATTTGCTATTGCAAAATTCCAGTCGCCTACTCTGTTCATATGAAAGAAACTTATGACAATATGGCTATACTTTTGGCAAAAATAAAGTACAATGACTACCAATGGCGGATTTGTGGAGACCTAAAGGTCATTGCAATTCTCACGGGCATGCAGACTGGGTATACTAAATTTTGTTGCTTCCTATGTGAATGGGACAGCCGCAACAGACAGGAACATTATGCAAGAAAGGTGTGGCCTATCAGGGATCGTATGCAGCTCGGGCATAAAAATGTAATACACAAGCCATTAGTTAACAAAGACAGCATCATTTTAACACCGTTACATATAAAGTTGGGGCTCATGAAGAATTTCGTAAAAGCATTAGATAAAATGAGCAAAGCTTTCACTTATCTTCGAGAAAAGTTTCCGCAAGTTAGCGATGCAAAGATAAAGGAAGGTATCTTTGTAGGACCTCATAATAGGAAAGTTATTGCAGACAAACAATTCGAGAACTTAATACATGGTAGTGAACTTCACGCATGGATGGCATTCAAATAGATCGTCGATAACTTTCTGGGAAATCACAAATCTGTCGACTATGTGCATATTGTTAAGCAGTGCATAGATGCATACAGAATTATGGGCTGTAACATGTCCCTCAAAATCCATTTGCTCGATTCGCATCTTGACTTTTTCCCTGACAACCTTGGCGAAGTCAGCGATGAACATGGAGAACGATTCCATCAAGATATCGCCGTAATGGAGTCACGTTATCAAGGACGGTGGAGTGTGACCATGCTTGCCGATTATTGTTGGATGTTTCATCGCGATGTACCACATGCCATTCACCGACGAAAGTCGACTGCAAAGAAATTCAAGCCTACATAATTGTTATACTTCTTGTACGAATGATGTTATAATACTGTATGCGTTGTTAAAAAACTTCAATTGCGTATTTCTCGAGATCCCGACCTGATAGAGAAAAACGGTTTGCAGATTTAAAAACAGCGCATTAAAATTGACCAGAAAAACATAGAAATGTTAGAGAAAGAAAAAAAAAATTTTTTTTTGTTAGCCAGTGTAATGAGAATAAATGCAGGTAATGATAACAGGGTTGAACTTGAAGAAAAACCAATACAAGATGTAGAATCATACACATATCTTGGCAGTAATATAGACAAAGTTGTAGGGACAGACAGCGATATCAAAATAAGAATACAAAAGGCAAGAGGAGCTTTCATGGCATTGGGAAATATATGGAGATCAAGAGAAATCGAATCCAACACGAAAATAAGAATCTTCAACTCAAATGTGAAGTCAGTCCTATTGTATGGCTCTGAGACATGGAGAACAACAAAGACAACAACCAAAAAGCTACAAACTTTCATAAATGGGTGCTTGCGTAGAATAGAGGGATTAAAATGGTATGACAAGGTTATCAACGTGGAACTGATGAGAAGAACTAGACAAGTGCCAGTGGAACAAGAGATGAGAAGAAGACGATGGCGATGGATAGGACACACACTGAGGAAACCTGTTGATAGCATTACAAGGCAGTCCTTTTTCTGGAACCCCCACGGCAAGAGAGGCAGAGGTAGACCAAGAAGCACATGGAGAAGAGAGCTGGAAACAGAGGTGAAAATGATGAGGAGAACATGGAAAGAACTTGAGATGATGGCACGTGACAGGAGGACTTGGCATGTGTTTGTTGAAGGCCTATGCTCCTTTGGGAGTGGAGGGTTATGACGATGATGAAAGAGTCAAAGGTTTTTACGCTATGGTCTAAAATCCCCTCTACAGTAAAGAACAGAGTTATAAGTTAATCTATTCTGAAGTGAAATAGAGGAGCAGCTTTAGCAAAACTTGCATAAGCGAATACAAATAAGTACATGGGTTATATCCAAATAGAATTATTCTTCTCACGCTTTCTCTCGCTCTGACAAACCTGTGATCACAAATTCAGTCTCTCTTACCTACAAAGGTGCTTTCACCACATCTGGAACAATTGTTAATGGCACCCACAGCCCATCCACGATTTGGTTGTTTGGCGAATCAAGCCCCAGTTTCCCCAACGACTAATTAATCAAATGTTGGGAAACGCTTGATTCACTATTGTAAGTAGGATGCTGATAAAGGTCACTTCAATTTTTGTCCAGGTAGTAAAATAATTAAGAGATCTAAATGTCACAGTGTATATTAGCTTGGAATCTTCAATCGTTACATCAAATGTCAGGTAAACAAATCGGTTCAGGATCAATCTTCTTCACAACACGTGGTCGTTATACAGGTAATGTCAATGTTTAATTTGGTAGCCACAACAGGCTGAATGTTTATGAAAATTGGGAAAAAGAAATCTGGATATTCTATAAGTCCAGTTATCAATTATTCTTAATATTATTTGGGTTGGTACTCTGTCTCTTTCTGGGTGTACCACGAGACCAGACAAGTCACATTGAAAAACCCGATATTATATCTGAACGTTCTTTGATAAAGTTTATTTCCAGTTTCATATAGAATGGAAGCCGCTGGTAAGGTTTAGGGTTTGACCCAAATACTGTATCGGGAGAAAAATACAAATACTTAACATAAGATAGTATAATTCATAATCCTATCCCTACCCCGCGTAACATATAAGATATAATCCACTTCGGTTATTTAACTTATAAATTAGAAACTATAAGCTTAGAGCTAGTCTCATCGTTTAAAACTTCTGTGAAATAAATTCTAGTCATTTAAAAAGAATCAATCATCATGAATTAGAAATAAATACATATTTCGTCAATACTCATGATGAATCGGTGCCTTTACTTAGTTGGTTAAAATATTCTCTGACCAGTTACTAGCAGTTAATTAAATTTTATTATAGCTTGAAGAGTTTAGCTAGAAATATTTATTTGTTCTGCTATCTACTGTAACACAGTAAAACGTAGAGAAATAATATAACGGACCTAACAGTAAATCACTCTGCACAGAAAATAACTAGTAAAATATAACTGACGATTTAAAAAGATTAAATCACTCAAACTACTAGTACAATATTTACCTCAACACCGAGCTACTAAGACTTATCTCCAACGACTACTAAGAAATTCACTTTTACAAGTATTCTAGAATCGAAGCTAGTTGTCTAGAGGAATCTGTGAGGTACTGGATGAATTGAGTTAGATTTTTATGGTATGTATATTAAAAGATGAAAGGAGATAGTTAATTAACCCCCCGAAAAACCAGACCCTACCAGATGTTCTCACCTACGGGAAATTTTACGTTCAGTTTTCGGCTTATGCGTAATTCAAAGCCGAAAACCCAGGATCTTCGTTCTCGCTTCAATCAGACAACGGCAATGCACTAATCAGTGTGAGTTTCCTTCGTCTCTCTGCTCGTATTCAAGCGAGAAATGTCTTAGATCTCCCGATACGTCGTGTTTAATTACTTATCAAACGAACGGATTCAGGGAAAGGTAATAAAGATTTCTCATTTAGGTTCCCAATATCTACTCAAATTTATTCAAATCTGGTCGCTGTCTGATCTCTACAACGATTTGATCTCTGGCGCTGGTGTTAGAATTACAACTCACGTTAGCTAATATGTCTCTGGTAGACTCTCATCAAAGAATTATAGCGACCAGCATTAAATGCGTGCTAATGAGAAAGAGAGACAGATCTATTCTGAGTAATAGGAGGTTTAAGTTAACAAAAATACGTAGATGAAAGTAGGTAAAAAGAAAAATGAAGATAAATAAAATAGATATATGAAATCAATTTACATAATCTGTCACAGATGATACGCAAATTTTGACAATTAAGAAAAGGAAAACTTGTTAGAGCTGCTTACAACCTAATGAAAAATACTGTTTCAATGCCGGTAGGAGGGACTAGTGTTCCCTTCTATTTGGAACTGGCCTAGTCTTTCCATGACTTCGACGCCTCGTTGAGGTCCAAGGTCCAACTCGAGGCTTTGTCCCCTGCTAGGGGAGCCTCGCACGATTGGGGTCAGAGTTGGTTCCTCCCCATATGTCATGGTACAAGACTAAAGCTGGGGTTGAGAAGTTAGGTCGAATGGGTAGTTAAAAGCTGGCATCCTCAGCACAGAGATCGCAATCTGTGCGTCCTTGTGATAGTTGGTTACCGGCCATATCCATTGATAATGTCCTGCTTATCAATGAGGGGAGATGCTGGGCCAGTTATCCCTCGCATAATCTTAAATGTACGATAGGTGTGTGTTGTAAAAGGATGTCGAAGGACTATTTGAGATAACAATTGTTTTGTTTCTTGTGCAGTTTACATGTGAGGTCATTGTTAAGTCATATTTCTTTAGCACCTGAACAAACATCCGCCAACCTTATAAAAGCGCAGTGGCTGTTTGTCACATTAACTGTTCAACTGTTCAGTTGTTTAAAAAAAACATTAAATTTGTTTGCTGGTGTGGGCACAAAGCTGTCTATTAAGAGTTAGAACAGTTTCTTAGGCATGAGGTGATCCAATGGAGAGACAGCTGACTGGTGAATTTGAAACGTTAAAGAAAAGCGGCATAACGAACATCTGGCTCTAAAACTTACCTCTATCTCGCAAATGATACTTGACGGCAAAAGTAAGAGACAGAATAGAAACAAGATAATTAATTGTATTCTTTGGCGTTCATTGCCATGTGTCACACGATGTAATCACTTCAGACAAAGTGTTTTCCTACCGATGGTGTGCCTATTGTTTGTGTACCTCCAATCAAGTACATTATGCGTGTTGTGCGTCCCTGACATAGCGACGAGTCAATCTTCGATCATTACATTTTCCTGTGCCATCCTTTAAATTTTCTGTGCCCTTCCTATTCCTTTCTCTCACCCGCACCTTGACGTTGCTTTCGCAAGCATCGTTCAAGATTTTCTTATCATCTTTTGTCACTCCCTTATTTTTACTTGATCACGTGACCTATTTTTGAAACAACATTGACTTCTATTTGTGCAAAGCGAAGGCCACATTGACCTTTCGCTTATCGCTAACTCCAGACGGAGTAAGAGTCTACACTGAGCGACATTCCTATTGTTAATCCAGACTTTCTGTCTGCGGACGATAAACGCTACCGGGTTGCCGCCTGATAAGGTGCGAGTTCGCAACATGACAGGATAAAACACACGGCAGATCTTATGAGGATGTAGGAAATTACCATCTTGCTAAAGATTAAGACACGAACAGTGATGTAATACTTCCGGCAGATGAAATTGGTTGTAATAAATAATTACATGGAAATAACATATGGGAGGAGATTATAATGTTAGATCTGTGAAGTAGTGAGGTTGTAAACATGACAGGCGAAACGGAAGAATCGAGATCTTATATGGCCACGAAAGACAGGAAAATGAATGTGTAAATTACATGTAAAGAAACTATTGTGTGTGTCATGCAGAATGTTCTACAGATGAGGATGGTGGAGGAAAAAGACCCCTACCGATATCAGACCGTAATTCGTGGTCGGATCTGAATGGAAATGCTATAATAAACCACTTCTGATTTTAGCTTTTTTCCAACGAAACCACACGGGCAGTTGAGCGAAAATGTCCCTTATAATCTACAACATTTTAAGATTACTTCACTGCATGTCCATCGCCTCAAGAAACATTTCAGATAGCCAGGAAAACAAATAGAAACGGGATTCTAACATAAGGACACGACCAAATATTAGAGGATCTTCTGGTATTAGACAGAAATAAAACTCGACTATAGTACTGGAAACCACGAGTCCTAAGAACCTACATACAGAATTACAGTGGGATTATAATTAAAGTAATACCCCGACCACCAGTTAGACGGTCTCTTAAAACCAGTGGCCTGACACTATTCGGAAGTTTTCTTCTGGGCAAGAAGCCTATAACTTTATTCCCAGTAATCGGGTTAAGTTATAATATGTACATTTTATCATTTTATATTTGTGCATTTAACAAGTGTAAATTACTTGTGGATGTACAGGTTCATACTAGGCTGGAAACCTCAGCATGTAAAAGTGTCACGAAATGGATTTAGGACTAGAGACTGTCTACATATAGTGACAAGACAATAGTAAGAAGAAAGACTGAAATGATAGATTCAGATAGAAATATAGTGCAAACTGTGAAAGTTGAGACCATTGGCTCCGAGGTTGAGAACCGAGGTTGATTCTTTCCTCGCCACTTCGGACGTTTAAATTGCTATGGCCTCGAACCACCTCTAACTACCCTATGGGGATAAGGTTCAATTAAGATTCACAAACACCAAGGTACAGACAACATATAGCTACTGTACTAAAGGAAATGACTGATGCCAGCTACAATTTATACAAGTTTATTATACACCTATAAACAACAAACATATGCATGTCCCTTACATCAAGTGCGAGGATGCACTCCTGAAACAAAAGCAAGCACAGTTAAAAATGCATCAACCCCAACCCTTCTCCCACAATTGCAACCTGTATGGAGAAAGAAGGTAAGGTTAACTGAAATGAACTACACTGCACTTGATGTCGCCTACACTCCAAACTAGCTGTTCTAAATTCTAACTCTAACTCTAAGTCCACTGATAGCTGGAACGACGGCGAAGTGACTACACAATCTCTGCACAGACTTCGGTTCTACACAGCCTATCCTGGAATCTCCTGAACACAACTAACTGCACCTCTAAACTTCAGCAGCTGTCCTCTGCTATGATTCACCAAAACTAACAGTTCTGCCTATCTGTGCTGACTTCAGTAGAGAGAATGTTTACCCTATCTCTCTCCACTAACTCTGGACTTGATGACTGAGGGTTAACAAAACCCCACTGGATTCTGGACTGGAACTGTAGCGGACTTCTACCACTCGGAAATTACCTGCCCGAGTACCTATAACTGGGCTGTCGGCTTTATTATGGCCGTGAAGAAACGAACACAAAATTACCACACCGCTGGCAGCCTGCCAAATCTGCGTGTGTAACGAGCGTCAGAGCTCAGGATTTATCCACAAAAATCCTATTCGCTGGAAAATGTCTTCCCCTGGTTGGGAAAACGTATTTTCTTCCTCTCTGTCCACTAACTCTGGCAACTAACGTAAAACCCTTGCGGTTCTGCGAATGCCCCAACTTTGCCGTGGGAGAAATTTTGTGGTCTCAAAATTCCGCTCTCATTCCCACAAAAAACCGGCACCTGCTGTTTAGACAAAAGCAAAAACAACAGCTAAACAAAACGTTAATACTCTATTACAAATAACAATTAACTTCCTGACAAACCCTTAAGTCTTTAACACTTAAGTCTCCCCCGTCTATAATCAATACAGCTCCCCTACTCTCTCCCGTTATGCACCACCATACAAAATCATGCAAACAAAGTCCGCTCCCCCCCCACTGAGCTCCCTTCTCTACCTGAGCCCACAAGGTAAACATTGGCTAACCCAGATCGCCTGTTCTGCCTGACTAACTCCGAGCAACAACCATATTTTCAATGGCCCGTCTGGGCAGACGTACTGTGGCCTACTTCTTACGCTGACACTAATGCCGTAATGTTTAACACAACTAAAACTAGCCTTCTCTAGGAATTCCTAAAATTCCCGTCAATAATAGTAATCACATTCAAAATGAAATACAAAATAATTCCCTTAACATAAATAAATGTCATCTCCATCTTCTGAATACACCGAATAACAAAGCACAATCAATAACCTATAACCCTGTTTACGCTAGCATCTACATGCCGTCAAAAGTTATACATAACCCCTGATTATCAAATTGAAAACCCCGTAGTTCAACCACGTGCTTATCTCCCCCTCGTCCCTCTGAACGTCGTATCAATAACAATTCCGTAACCAACGCGCCCACGCGCTTCCAAATTATGCCTCTTTCACTCCCGTCCACAGATATATGCGTAACTATATAAATAGCGAGCATCAATACTCTCACTAAAATCACAAATAAAAATACACATACGCGCTCCCGACTATTCTGTAAATAAATAAAATTCGCAGATGCGAGTTTCTCTCCCGACCGACTTTGCAATAATACAAAGCGGTGATATCTCAACTTTTAAACCATGCCGCTATTCTTTCAACAAGGAATTAAATGGACCTAGTTTCTCATGTCTATCACTCAGATCGAATTGATGGCTCTGGAGTTAAGAATTAAATTAAACTAAACTGCCCAAAGAAACTTAAATGATCGGCTAGGACTAGAAAAATTAAATAAAGTCCTCACGCAAAAATTCATGCTTACCAAATCTCGAATGTCCTACTGAAGGCAATCGACTTGACTGGCAACCGGCTTGGCAATTAATTTTCATTAAAAGAGAAAGAAGCTTATGAAATATAGGCCTTTTATAATCAAGACCCCCACGCGCCGACTTCATGACGTCATATGCGCGGCGTGGTTCTTAAAGCCAATGGGCGCTCTGCATTTCAACTGCAGTTAGCTCTCCGCCAATCAGAACCTTAGATCTTTCTGATGCAACCAGTCCCCGCTAGACAAAGAACCAGGAATTGGTCCTAGCCCTATACTGCGGAAATGAAGCAAAAATGGCCGCAAATAATTTAACTCCCGAAAAATGCGTATATGGCCACGCAATATCTTTAAAAAAAGACAATCTGGTGCCAATCCTGATCTAGCATCTATAATCTTAATCTAGAATAATACTTTCTAATTCCCTACACCCCCATTCTAAACACATAAAGAAGAACCATAAAGCAGATGAGATCAAACTCCCTCGTGATCTCATCTTGAAAAAAACGTAAATAATAGAAGGAGAAGAAACATGGAGAAGGATTACCTGTAATCCCTCCTAAAATATAGTGAACAAAATGCAAGGAGAAAAAGACATGGGCCATTTGAAAGACAGAATCTCAGTACTTTCGTCACATCACTCCCACCTTCGAAGATTGAGCATCGATCTCATTACTGAAATCTCTGTGTTTCACACTGGCCCTTAACTCTGTCTACAAGGCTGTCTGTCCTTACCCCTCCTATTCAGTGTTCTTCGACCTTCCTCTTTTGCGTTTCCTCCTTCCTCCTCTCTCCTAGAATGAGCTCCTATGCTCCGTTGGGAGAGTTGATCTCTCTTCAGACCTGTGCCGTCTAATGGCGGGTCTGAACTTTCCCTTGCTATGACCGTCAAAAGGCTGTCCTGGTCAGCTGATGTGACCGACGGGCGCTGTGGCGACCTGGCGATGACGACTTCCTCGCTGCGCGTCAGCAGGGTTGTGACTGCTGGTACCGTGCGAGAACGATGCAACGTCTCGGGTTCCTCTGGTGTAGAGCCTCCGATTTCTTGCTGGGTGTCTATTGGATCACGATCGACCTCAATAGCTTCTACCTTTGGAGAAAGGTAGGTAAGATCTGCCCCTGGCAGCGGTTCTGGACTCGCTCTTCCCCTACCAATCTGAAGCGGGACAGAGCTCTCCAAAATAGCTCCTTGCAAATGCGTAAGGTCGCTTTTCTCACTCTTTTCTGGCCTGAAAAGTTGGTGAGATGAAACTGTAGACCACGGGAGCTCTCCGTCTAACACCCTGGTTCTACCTTCAACCTTGCCCTCCCCTGTGAGAGTTACTGGCGTCAGTTGGAATGTGTCCTGCAGTGACACTTGACGGTTTAAGATCCCGTTAGATCGCGGAGAATCTGAGTTAAAGCTCTCAGTAACTGGTTCCAATGTTCCGTGAAACGAATTGGAAAAGATAGCCAATTTTTCAGGCTGCTCGTTACAAGAGTCGTTTCCTGTAAACGAGATACGAGAGTTGTGGGGCCCATCTCCGTCTATAGGCAAACGGATACTCAGATCACTGTCCTCCTCCGTTTGAGTAAAGTGCTGGTCGGATGGGGCTCCAGGGCTGGTTGGAACTATATGCTCGCTCAGACCGCTATCTTGTGCCCTATGAAGATGGCGCTGGTCGTTGACATATGTAATACTGCTCTTGTCAGTATGTTCCTCACTTGAGGAAGCTAATACCATCGGGGGCCTAATTCCCGACAACAAAGAGTGTACTTCCGGAATCAGAGGCGTCGTCACCACTGTTTGGCCGGTTGGCTGAACAGGGCTGGCGGGCGAATTTGCCTCTGCAAATAACATATCACTGTCGTCAGAGGCGTTGCACCCCTCCTTGGCACGACAGCTATGTTTGAGCTCGCTCGGGGCTCCGTGAATTAGGGGTTCTCCTTTTTCACGTTTCTGGCCTGCAGTAGGCCCCCTTGCATCAGCAAGGATCGGTGTGGTCGGGTTCCCCAAAACCAAATATGGGTTGCCAAGAATGAAGTCATAGGCTGGCTGAGCCGTTACAGCTGCCTTGATGGTGCCAGACACGAACTTACATTTCACTTTAATATTGGCTACGGGAAAGCACTGTGAAGTCCCTTTCCTTAAAACTCCACCAATATTCACTTTTTCTTTCGTCATCTGCCAGGGCTTCACCAGATGTCGGGCGACTATGCTGGGGTAGGTAAGCCCGCTGTCAAATAAGCATGTAGTCTCAGTCCCGTTCACTTCTGCTGGCCCGCTGTTGGAAAACAACTTCTCTGACTGGAAGGGTTTCCACTTCTTCCCTTGTTTCACCCTCACAGGCCTTAAACAAGCCATCTGATGAGCGGGTTGTTTGTTTGGGCACCGTGTTGTCCAATGAGAAGTAGTCCGACAGAACCTACAATATCTCTCATTATCTCCCCGGTTCCTGACGGGTTCATGAGAAGTCGGCCCCTGTGTTCTGTTAGGCGGCTGGGAGCGCATGTTATGACTGGGAGGGGGCTCCTTGCGAGACGGCCCTTGCGGTTGGTGAGCTGAAGAGGAAGGCGAATGCGATGAAGATGCTCCTTTGTCCGGGGCTGGCAGGTCAGGGTGTTTTCTTTTCTGGCCCAGTACTTCGGCCTGGGCCGTCTGGAACCTTTCTGCAAATAGAATTATCTGGTCCAGTTGCTGTGCGCCCTGCTCCGCCAGGTACTTCCTTAAGTCCGGAGACATGTTGGCCTTTATCTGTTCGCACATGATGAGCTCTTCGAGTCCTTCAAACGATTTAGCCAAACCCGACAACTCTCTCCAGCGAGTGAGGTAATTCCTCAGCCTCTCCGCGAATTGGGGAAAACTTTCTCCCTTCTCCAGTCGACTTTCCCTAAACATCGTTTGGCACTTCCGGGGAGTCCATTGGAATCGCTGTAACAGGGCGTTCCGCAGAGCCTCAAAGTTACCTTGGTCATCTACCAGCATCTTGCTATAGACCTCATACGCATGTCCTCTTAGAGATTGAGATAATTTGAGACACCAAAGACTATCATCCAGCCCGTATGCCTTTGCCATCCGTTCAAATTTTTCTAAAAATACCTCAATTTTCTCATTCCCGTTAGGAAAAGAGTCCATCGGAAAATTCATGGCTGCCATCCGGGGCCCTCCGTTTCCTGAGGTGTCTGTTGCCCCTGCTCCGGGAGAATCTCCGTTAGCCGAACTGCCTTCCGAAGATCGGTACTGCAGTTCCAGTGAACGCAGGGCAAGTTCATGCTGTCTCTCTGCTGCCTTCTCCCTCTCTTGGGCTTCCCTCTGTGCTAACTTCTCCTGGGCTTCCCTCTGTGCTATCTTCTCCTGGGCTTCCCTCTGTGCTATCTTCTCCTGGGCTTCCCTCTCTGCTATCTTCTCCTGGGCTTCCCTCTCTGCTTTTCTCTCCTCTGCCTGTTGGGTCTTCTCTTCTTTCTCCGTCTGCCGGTCCTGTTCCCTCATAATGTAAGCCCTAGTCTCGGCCTCATTCATCCCCATGCTTTTAGCTGCGTCCTTCCATGCAGTAAGTAGCTTGACCAATTCAGCCATCTTACCTGACAAATCAGCAGTACTCACAACGAGGGGAAATGACAAAAAAGGAACAAGAAAAATTTACTGTTACCTACTATGAATATGCTGTCGCAAAAACCCGCACTCAGACTAGCACCAAGTCTGACTAATAACTACCTGAAAAAAATTCAAGTTATCCAGCTACCCAAAACCCGAATTTACTTTCCTGTCAAGAAAAAAATTCCATTAGCCATCAATTACTTCTAAGTCATAAACAACCTTACAACCACTATCCTCTATACTAACTGGAACCTGTGGAAAAAAAACTTATAGCTGGATCAGTCTTAATATAGCTCAAGTCTAGGGGATTTTTTTTTGAAATCTATTTCCAGAACTTTCTACAGAGACAATCTATGAATCTAGAATTGATCCCAACAAAGATGATCCCAAGGACGACGCCACCACTTTGTCAAGATCACAGAATTGAACGTAACAAAGATGATTCACCGGACGATAGCACCCACTTTGTCACGAAATGGATTTAGGACTAGAGACTGTCTACATATAGTGACAAGACAATAGTAAGAAGAAAGACTGAAATGATAGATTCAGATAGAAATATAGTGCAAACTGTGAAAGTTGAGACCATTGGCTCCGAGGTTGAGAACCGAGGTTGATTCTTTCCTCGCCACTTCGGACGTTTAAATTGCTATGGCCTCGAACCACCTCTAACTACCCTATGGGGATAAGGTTCAATTAAGATTCACAAACACCAAGGTACAGACAACATATAGCTACTGTACTAAAGGAAATGACTGATGCCAGCTACAATTTATACAAGTTTATTATACACCTATAAACAACAAACATATGCATGTCCCTTACATCAAGTGCGAGGATGCACTCCTGAAACAAAAGCAAGCACAGTTAAAAATGCATCAACCCCAACCCTTCTCCCACAATTGCAACCTGTATGGAGAAAGAAGGTAAGGTTAACTGAAATGAACTACACTGCACTTGATGTCGCCTACACTCCAAACTAGCTGTTCTAAATTCTAACTCTAACTCTAAGTCCACTGATAGCTGGAACGACGGCGAAGTGACTACACAATCTCTGCACAGACTTCGGTTCTACACAGCCTATCCTGGAATCTCCTGAACACAACTAACTGCACCTCTAAACTTCAGCAGCTGTCCTCTGCTATGATTCACCAAAACTAACAGTTCTGCCTATCTGTGCTGACTTCAGTAGAGAGAATGTTTACCCTATCTCTCTCCACTAACTCTGGACTTGATGACTGAGGGTTAACAAAACCCCACTGGATTCTGGACTGGAACTGTAGCGGACTTCTACCACTCGGAAATTACCTGCCCGAGTACCTATAACTGGGCTGTCGGCTTTATTATGGCCGTGAAGAAACGAACACAAAATTACCACACCGCTGGCAGCCTGCCAAATCTGCGTGTGTAACGAGCGTCAGAGCTCAGGATTTATCCACAAAAAATCCTATTCGCTGGAAAATGTCTTCCCCTGGTTGGGAAAACGTATTTTCTTCCTCTCCGTCCACTAACTCTGGCAACTAACGTAAAACCCTTGCGGTTCTGCGAATGCCCCAACTTTGCCGTGGGAGAAATTTTGTGGTCTCAAAATTCCGCTCTCATTCCCACAAAAAAACCGGCACCTGCTGTTTAGACAAAAGCAAAAACAACAGCTAAACAAAACGTTAATACTCTATTACAAATAACAATTAACTTCCTGACAAACCCTTAAGTCTTTAACACTTAAGTCTCCCCCGTCTATAATCAATACAGCTCCCCTACTCTCTCCCGTTATGCACCACCATACAAAATCATGCAAACAAAGTCCGCTCCCCCCACTGAGCTCCCTTCTCTACCTGAGCCCACAAGGTAAACATTGGCTAACCCAGATCGCCTGTTCTGCCTGACTAACTCCGAGCAACAACCATATTTTCAATGGCCCGTCTGGGCAGACGTACTGTGGCCTACTTCTTACGCTGACACTAATGCCGTAATGTTTAACACAACTAAAACTAGCCTTCTCTAGGAATTCCTAAAATTCCCGTCAATAATAGTAATCACATTCAAAATGAAATACAAAATAATTCCCTTAACATAAATAAATGTCATCTCCATCTTCTGAATACACAGAATAACAAAGCACAATCAATAACCTATAACCCTGTTTACGCTAGCATCTACATGCCGTCAAAAGTTATACATAACCCCTGATTATCAAATTGAAAACCCCGTAGTTCAACCACGTGCTTATCTCCCCCTCGTCCCTCTGAACGTCGTATCAATAACAATTCCGTAACCAACGCGCCCACGCGCTTCCAAATTATGCCTCTTTCACTCCCGTCCACAGATATATGCGTAACTATATAAATAGCGAGCATCAATACTCTCACTAAAATCACAAATAAAAATACACATACGCGCTCCCGACTATTCTGTAAATAAATAAAATTCGCAGATGCGAGTTTCTCTCCCGACCGACTTTGCAATAATACAAAGCGGTGATATCTCAACTTTTAAACCATGCCGCTATTCTTTCAACAAGGAATTAAATGGACCTAGTTTCTCATGTCTATCACTCAGATCGAATTGATGGCTCTGGAGTTAAGAATTAAATTAAACTAAACTGCCCAAAGAAACTTAAATGATCGGCTAGGACTAGAAAAATTAAATAAAGTCCTCACGCAAAAATTCATGCTTACCAAATCTCGAATGTCCAACTGAAGGCAATCGACTTGACTGGCAACCGGCTTGGCAATTAATTTTCATTAAAAGAGAAAGAAGCTTATGAAATATAGGCCTTTTATAATCAAGACCCCCACGCGCCGACTTCATGACGTCATATGCGCGGCGTGGTTCTTAAAGCCAATGGGCGCTCTGCATTTCAACTGCAGTTAGCTCTCCGCCAATCAGAACCTTAGATCTTTCTGATGCAACCAGTCCCCGCTAGACAAAGAACCAGGAATTGGTCCTAGCCCTATACTGCGGAAATGAAGCAAAAATGGCCGCAAATAATTTAACTCCCGAAAAATGCGTATATGGCCACGCAATATCTTTAAAAAAAGACAATCTGGTGCCAATCCTGATCTAGCATCTATAATCTTAATCTAGAATAATACTTTCTAATTCCCTACACCCCCATTCTAAACACATAAAGAAGAACCATAAAGCAGATGAGATCAAACTCCCTCGTGATCTCATCTTGAAAAAAACGTAAATAATAGAAGGAGAAGAAACATGGAGAAGGATTACCTGTAATCCCTCCTAAAATATAGTGAACAAAATGCAAGGAGAAAAAGACATGGGCCATTTGAAAGACAGAATCTCAGTACTTTCGTCACAAAAAGATTTGATTCATGAACCACCACTACAAGAGCTAGTGACTGCTTCGTACGGGTTTCCTCACAAGGAACCCAAAACTAGAGTTAGCACCAGTTCCACAGAGCAGGGAGTGGAGGACGATAACGATATTATGGTGTACACATTTATTATATTAACATTTTAATAACTTTATGTGTATATTCAAACATGTTTAAATTATCGTTTTCTGTTGTCCAAACGCACTTTCAACCGACTCACTGGGTTTAACATTAATGCTCAGGGAGGGTAAATTTTCTGTGGATGATGAAGTGGTGGAATTGGAAGCGGAGGGCGCCTGATTCTTATGCCAGGAGACCATATACTTAGAAGAGGCATTTCTTTTCTCTCAGTTTGTGGTACAAATTAAATTTGTGGTACAGTTATGTGGTTCACGTTGCCAGCAGTCTCCGCTAGCCGCCAACATCAGACGGGTCTTGAAAACGCTTTCCTTGACAACTGGAGTGTTTACCCCCAACATTACCACCAGGAACTTCCTGCCGCCACATAATTTGACAGAACAGTCAACAACATCCTTGGGAACCAACAATGACGAAACCCAACACCAACAACAAATCATTATCACCACCTGGCTAGTTAAGTATAACTGTCAGGCCCAGCAAAAGAACTTTTTTTTTAACGATAGCCACTTTAAAGTCACTATCTGTGATGAAAACATCAGTGCTTCATTGTTCCATAAAACGTTATTTTAACTTTGTCAGCTATAACTGATTGTTAAATTTGTTCAAAATGATAGTTGATTTAATCAATATTGACTGAATTGCACCCGAATGACTCAGTTAATTTAGACACATAACCACCCAGAACTATTAAAGTAATATTTTACTGACTCAATTCAGTTGGTGGCTCAGACAGTACGAGCAAATTTATTTGTACTCACAGAAGGGGCGGGAAGATAAAAGTTCATGACAGCTTAGATGATCTCAGTTGTTATGCTTGATTTCTTAAAATTCCTGTGAGGCTCCTTGAAGTAGAAGCATAATTCGTCTATGTATATCTCTGCCTAGAGTAATCTTGAGCGAAGGTTGATACCTTTGAATATTCTCATCATTATTAAGTCTGGCCATTGTTTTACCACAACTGCGGAGCAGGGGAGACAAAACACGCCACAGACATCTATATCACAGCCCGTAACTTAAGGTTAAAGTGCAGTGTCCTTCATTAAACTAATGTTAATGGTTAATTATTATTTCAGCTGGCCCTGGTTAGTTCCCGGGGGGTCTCCGGCGAGACAAATACAGAATAGGACTACAGCTCCACCAGGCACGTCGTACAAGGCGACTAATATGACGTTATGCATGAATCTGGCAACGACATCATGTGAAACAATCTCTAAAGAAACCACTGCTGCAAGAGCATGTTATACTGTTTGGTGCAAGGAGGTGAGCTGCTGAGGTGGCTCCATGCTCCATAAGGAGTGAAATGGGTGCAGTACAACTATTCTTTCTATTTCTCTTCAGAGACCTCCGGAACTACATGGGACATATCACGTAATACCCGTTGCTAGTTAACAACGCGACACGACACTACTCACTAATTAGGATACAGATGTATTACCCTTTAAGGAACTTTATTTATCCGCAAGCCCAGAGAAAACAGTGGAAACAATTCTGGGTCTGAAGCAGGGGTGGTTTTAGGCATAGGCAGCCAAGAATTTTGCCTAAAGCCTCGTACTTTTAAGGGCCTCAATATATGCTTGTCGAAAAAAAGATGTATATAAAATGGCCTTGCAAGTTCACGCTTGCCTAGCAAACAACTGCAAATGACAATAGGTATTTGAATATAACAGAAAACCGAAAATAAAATAACACTTAAAGCCCTAATTATAACCAACAATTAGGATGGACAGGGTAGACCAAGATGGGGATGAGCAAAGGGAAAAGATCAGCTGATACTAGCCCGCTTTCCTCCCATTTCCTTTTAAAACTATCTAACGCTTGCATAGGGACTCGCACAACCTAAACCCGGCACTGAAGCAAGCAACTTGCTTATAAAGAAAGAAACGTTGCCGCTTTAAGATGTGTGTTTCCACGGTGACAAGAGTATGACATGTAAAGTGTTTTTACTCATCCTTAGTTGTTAAAGCGTCAGTTAGTGAGGTGTTTTCCATGTAGAATGCACACATCTAGAGACTATATTTTGACTATGTGATATGCTCTTTGCTATGCTGAGCATCTTACTTTGTTAGATTCTCTGTTTAATGGAATATCTACTGCTACTTTTATTCGCAGCATGCGAAAGATTTTCTCTGTTCGTAATGACTTCATTACTTATATTGTTAATATTTGTCTGTTTTATCAATCTTGGGAAGAACATGTTCTTGGAATTCAGTCTTTGTTGAATACCTTACATCTTCATAATCTTACTGCTAGACCTTCTAAAACAAGAATAGGTTTCAGTGAAATTTCTTTTCTTGGTCATAAGGTAGGAGATGGTTTTTTTAAACTTGAAGATTCAACTATATCTAAAATCGTGAATCTTGCAATTTGTGGTGAAGTGGGATGTTATAAATACTTATAGGGAACTTAGTGTACTGACTGAGATCAGCTGTGAAGGTATCTATATCTATTAAGAGTAGTGTATTATAGATAACCTTACTTGCTACCACATATCTATATATCTCAGTCAGAATTATTCTGGAATAGTGTGATGCTACGTTATGTGTCTAGGGTATGTGTATGGTGAAGTGTAAGTCACAACAACAGACAGATAAACAATTTAATTTAATCCACTACTCTTAACAACACTGTGACACTCACATACATATAACACTCTATGAGAATAGCTTAAAGAAGTCACTCGTAACGGTTCAAATAACAATATGTATTCATTACTAGCATGAATGAATATGTGTCCTGATTCAACTACAAGGGAACCAGGAATCACAATCAATTTAAATTACAAGTTATGTACAGAATGTATTTAATATGAATATTGTAGTGACATATATTAGTACAAATGTTCTATGTGTGTCAGTTGTGTAGTAGTAAAATGAGGTAATACTGGTTTTGTTTTGTTCAAGCTCTGTTGGTATTTGTCATCATGACTTCAATAGTTTGTCTTTAGGGACCAGTATTGGAGATGTTCACAGTTCCTGATTTTAAGACAAGTAAATTCCCCTCTGAATAGTATTTTTATAAAGTTATTTCAAGATGAGGGGCCATAATGTTGAGCTCAGCTGGCCAACTCTGCTTATCTTGAGTGATGGCGGCAGGAAAGGACTCCTCTGCTCGAATTCTCCTCTGGGCTCAGGAGACACCTCACTGATAGCTAAAAAGACCAAGGAGTATGCTGTCCGACTCTGGATTCAGCAAATCTCTGACCAGATGCTGCTCAGTACCATCAAGACCACTGTCCCTGAAATCAAGAAGGATGTACCTTCTACTTCATAACTAATTTATATTCTCTTTTACACTGATCACAATACAGCACAAACATTGCGTTCAGAGCGTTAGGCCAACAGTCAGCTTCATCTGAAATACTTTATACCAGCATTACCATCCTTAATGGTCACTACGCCTCTGCACTTCCAGCATTATTTCTTTCTAGTCAATCATCCAGGTGTCAGTGTACTGTTTGGCCATTCCATGCCGTTTTACTTCTCTCCGACACCCTCTGTTCAGGCTGGAGCATTTTAGGCTTTACCTCACGTTTGCCACTGAACTACACATATATATACAGGCATAAATCAACAATTCACATTCAATTTTCATTAAAAGCTATTAAATGGTTCAAGCTTACCACAATTCATACGAATAACACAGATACGTTGATTAGCAATGAATTCTGGCACAAACTGGCACAAATTTCCTTCTGCTTATCTTCCAGGCTTTTATTTAGCCAAATATATGCTGGCTTCAACGCACTGATGCTTTATCAAGCTATTTTAAACAAGTGGTCTCGAACTAACGCTCCCAAGTGTGTATATCAGCGAGTCTGACCAATGAGCCACGTTTCGACAAGTGTTTGAAAAAATGTTACCTTTCCCCGTTTCCCCTAACAACCAAGATAGTATTTATAGCCCGACCAATCGTGGTTAGGCTTTCATTTGTTGCGCTCCAATCAATTTGGAGTTTACATGGTAGGCTATTTCTGTAACGTAAATTTTTTTCAAACACGTTAAAAAAAAATCTTATGAGCAGAAATGATTTTATGCTGTCAGGCACCCCCAATATTTTATTTTGGGTATAGTTTATTAATTCCTGGACTATTTGCGTAACGTTTTACATATTATTTGTCAGCAAGCCCTAAGGAACCCAAAAATACTAATTTAAAGGAGCTACGTGGCTGCGTTCAAAATATGCAATTTCTTCTACCTCCTGTTTGGAAGATGTGCTGTCTGGGTACTGTTATGTGTTCAAACGTAAACCCATCTATTGTTATCTTTTCTAATAAGAGTCTGTTATGATTTATAAACCTAACTCTGGGAAAGGGTAGTGTATTTTATCACTGTCCGTCTGAAAAAGTTAGTGCTTGTAGACTTACACGCGTGATGCCAGCATTTGTATATCGCGCGTCGCGTGTTGCATGCGTTCCTGATTTTCAGCCCTCCCCTCTCGCCATCCTTTTGTCCATCTGTTCGTTCGTTTTGGTAACGTAATATAATTAATGTTAGGATTAATTTAGGTCATTACGCAGTCTCTCAATGTTTTTCTTAGAAATGCAGCACACGTTTCATTGAAGAAGGCGGGTAATAATACAGTAAGCTTTTATATCAACGTGAAAGCGTTACAATTTGCAGACGAAGCAGAAAACAAGGGGGATTTCGAGTACATTCTTTGTGACAGCACTGTCATTTTACCATTGCTCTTCTCTTTATTAATTTTATTTGTTAGGCTTTATATTTACCTAATAATTTATATATGTGGATTAGAATATTTCATGACACCTCCCCTCTTAAAACAGACATTATATGTCAGTCCTTTATTCTATATACACATATAGAAATTTATTATTATTTCTGGGGTTTACGGTGATTCTCATCACACGGATGGCGGCTTAAAAAATCCGCTCCCAGATTGGTTTTTCCAGATATATATTCAATGCTAAAATTATATGGAGCCAGAAGCAAAGACCATCGGAGTAACCTAGAGTTCTCATGCTTAGCCTGTGCTAAAAACGATAAAGGTTTGTGGTCAGTTTGCAACTTAAATGCCTTCCCATATAGATAAATATTGAATTTCTTTATTGCCCATATTACTGCAAGACATTCTTTTTCGCTAGTTGAGTAGTTGATTTCAGCTTTATTCAACTTTCTGCTAGCATATGCCACTGGGCTTAATTCCCCATCCAATGCATCTGATTTCTGTAGTAAAGTTGCACCTAACCCAATATTACTTGCATCCGTCCTTACTATGAATTCTTGACTTAAGTCAGGTAATTTCAAAATGGGTTTACTTGTGAGCTTTTCCTTCAATTCTTGGTAAGTCATTTCACATTGTGGAGTCCATGTAATGCGATCTGGAAGTCCTTTACGTGTCAATTCAGTTAAAGGTGCACATATGGAATTAAAGTTTTTGATATACTTCTGGTAGAAACCACATAATGAGACAAAGGATCTCACGTCCTTCTTGGTTTGTGGTCTCGGGGCTTTCTGTAGTTTCTCTAAATTCTTTGGGTCAGGGGTCATGTTCCCTGATAAACTGTGTGTCCCAAAAATTCCAATTCTTTACATCCAACGCAACATTTGGTTGGTCGGGCTGTTAAATTTGCCTCCCTAAGTCGATCAAACAGCATGTTCAGAGAGTCAATGTGTTCCTCAAATGTTTCTGTTGCTATAAGGATATCATCCATAAAATTTGTTATACAGGGATTATTCAGAGGATCCAATAATTTTCTCATCATTCTAGAGAAGACACTAGGTGCATTCTTCAATCCAAATGGCAATCTATTAAACTCATAGTGTCCTTCTGAGGTACTAAAAGCTAGGTATGGTCTAACCTCAGGCTTTACTGGAATCTGATAGTATCCTTTACTCAGATCCACTTTTGAGAAATATTTAGCTTTATTTAGCCTGGCAAACAGCTGATTTGTATCCGGCAATGGATCCACCTGTCCTTCTGTAATAGCATTCAGTCTCCTGTAATCTATACAGAGTCTATGTTCTCCAGAGGGCTTCCTTAAAAGTACAACACCGGAACTATACGAAGACTCACTGTGCGAAATAATTCCTTCCTTCAATAGATAGTCTATCTCTTCCTTCAAAGCTTTTTCCTTAGCAAACGGAATCGAATATGGTTTCATACAGACAGGTGTGGAGTCTATGAGTTTCATATCATATTCCAATAGGTTTGTATGCCCTGGTCGGTCTGTTAACACCTCTGCATGATTATTTAGAACCTGTTGCACTCTCTCTTTCTGAGTTTTCGTTAAATGTGTACTGATTTTCCCCTGTGCTGCTGTCTCACAGGGGTGTAATGGATATTCAAATGATGAAAGTGGTTCCTTTTTCATCTCCATGGCGATGGACAAGGTCAACAAGTGTGTCTCTTCCTGATGTTCTCTTTCCAAATATTGCTTCAGGAGATTCACATGATAGATTTTTTCTTTCCCCTTCTTATCTATCTTATAATTTGTTCTAGACACCTTCTCTAGAACTGTATATGGACCCTGCCATCCAATTTGTAACTTATTCTGACTCCCAGGCAAAAGAAGCAGTACTTTCTCTCCCACAGCCAAATTTCTGTCTTTCGCCTTCCTGTTATAATAGGCAGCATGTTTCTTCCTGGCTTGTTTCAAATTTTCATTGGCAAGTTTCCAGCCAGTTTTTAACTGAGTGGTCAGCTCATTCACATATTGGTATGAAGATGTAATGTTTTCCTCTGCCTTTTCATCAGTCCACGTTCTTAACAAAGCTACATATGGACCTTTAATTGTGTGGACCTATTTGTCCATGCACCGGTATGGTCTCTTCCACTTGAAGCTTTATAGTGATGATTTTTCCTCCCAGAATTATCATTCACAAAACGACCGCTACCAATTTTTCTTTTGGGGCTTTCTCCCCTCTTAAAATTCTTGATGAGAGATTTCCTCTCTACATCCTCTTCCTCCAGTTTGTTTAAGTCCGATTGAGGGATTGTCGGCTTATCCTGGGGTAAGACATCTTTTTGCACTCTCCGCATAGTGGCCATTGTAAAACAGTTAAGTGAAGCTTGTCCGTGAAAAGGGGCTTCCCATTCCATTTGGTCCACTTTATCAAATCTATTTTTCTTTTTATTGTCAGGCCTGATTTTGCCCCGTGGCGTGTCCAGGTCCTGATCCATGTTCCCACTTGTGGGTGTTCCCTCATGTGCTATGCTACACCTTTCTACAAAGTTCTCAATGTCCCATCTTGCTTTGGGCCAATAATAATTGTGAGCCACCTTTTGAATGATGGTACCTATTTTCTCATGGTCCCCATCTGGTTTCACATGTAGGCTCCTTATTAATTCTGTCCTGTATCTTTTTGGAAGAACCAGCTGTCCGTGACCATTGGATCTAGCTCCAGTCTTCCTATACATCAACTTGTTTTTCATGTAAAAATCTCCCTTGCCTGGAGTTGTATGACAAGTTGACAATTTTCTGAAACAAGGCTTGAGTGTTTTATCCCCAGCCTGTGCCTTCCTCATCTCTTCTGGAGTGGTATCTAACATAATATCCTCCTCCTGTCTTGAGGTCGACCTGACCTGAAGGGTTGCCATATACACAGGTTTCCTTCTGCAACGGTCAGTGTCATGATTGTCCATCTGACAATTTTTACACCACCTTTTTCCTTGGTTGAAAGATTTTCTTTCATCATATTTCCTTTCATCGAATTGTGGGACTTTATTTTTATTTTCATACCGTGGCCTATCAAATTGGTGCTTACCTTTATTTTGATCCCTAGGATCAAATTTATTAAAGTTCTGTGGTGCCCTAAAGTTATCCACCTGTTTCTTTTTATTACCTGTTACCTCTGCTTGAGCTGCTTGATACCTTTCAGCAACATTTAGCAACTCACCCAGCCTCTCTGCACCTTGTTCCATGAGAAACTTTCTCAGGTCTGGAGCCATGGACTCTCTTAGTTGCTCTATAAGGACCATTTCCTTAAGATCTTGGGTTTTCCCCAGAGAAGTCCATTTCTCCAAGTATGTCTCTATGCGTGCAGAGAACTGGTGATAGGTTTCACCTGACAGTAGTTTAGCATTCCTAAATTTTTTCCTGTAAAACTCTGCATTCTTTTCATACCTTAACAAAAGAGCCTGCTTTAGCATGTCATAATTTTCCTGATCACCTCTGCTCATTTTTTTGCAAAAACTTCATAAGCTGCCCCACGAAGTCCCTGAGATAACTTTAAGCTCCACCTTTCTCTCTCTAACCCATACGTGATAGCTAATAGTTCGTACCTATTTATATAGCTCTCAATATCATCGTCTTTCTCAACAAAATGATCTAAATGAAAATTCATAGCTGAGGTTGAGGCTCCTTGAGTAACCGTAGCATCAGAGGCAAAGGGACTGGCACCATTTTCAGGAGCATGGCCTTGAAACTCAAACTCCCTTAGTCGTAACTCATGTTCCCTTTGTAATCTTTTATCTTCTGCTTCCCTTTCTGCAGCTAATTTCCTCTCTTCCCTTTCTGCAGCCTGTCTTCTTTCCTCGGCTTCCCTTTCTGCAGCTAATTTCTTCTCTTCTCTTTCTGCAGCTAATTTCTTCTCTTCTGCTTCCAATTTCTTAGCCTCTTTGTCAGCCTCAATCTGCAACCTCTTAGTCTCAGCCTCAGCTTGCAACCTCTTAGTCTCAGCCTCAGCTTCAAATTGTAACTTCTTAATTTCCCTGTCAGCCTCTAACTTTCTTTCGGCTTCAAACCTTCTTTCTTCACGTTCAATAAATTTGTCACATTCCGTCGTGACATAGGCAACCATAACTTGCCCATCTAATCCTAACTCTTTTGCAGTCTGAACCGCAGCAGATCGAAATTTGGCCAGGTCCGCCATTGTCTATTATGTAAATTTATACAATGTCTAACCAACAATTCAATCTCTAATGGACAACACAGGCACCGTGAGCTCAACCTTATTTAATTCCACCCAAGGATACCTTTTAATTCTTATATTCCCTGAAGTGAATTACCCCCAATATTTTTAATAGTTAAAGATTCAAAATCCCAAGAGCGAGACCCCAATATATATGTGGTGAAGTGGGATGTTATAAATACTTATAGGGAACTTAGTGTACTGACTGAGATCAGCTGTGAAGGTATCTATATCTATTAAGAGTAGTGTATTATAGATAACCTTACTTGCTACCACATATCTATATATCTCAGTCAGAATTATTCTGGAATAGTGTGATGCTACGTTATGTGTCTAGGGTATGTGTATGGTGAAGTGTAAGTCACAACAACAGACAGATAAACAATTTAATTTAATCCACTACTCTTAACAACACTGTGACACTCACATACATATAACACTCTATGAGAATAGCTTAAAGAAGTCACTCGTAACGGTTCAAATAACAATATGTATTCATTACTAGCATGAATGAATATGTGTCCTGATTCAACTACAAGGGAACCAGGAATCACAATCAATTTAAATTACAAGTTATGTACAGAATGTATTTAATATGAATATTGTAGTGACATATATTAGTACAAATGTTCTATGTGTGTCAGTTGTGTAGTAGTAAAATGAGGTAATACTGGTTTTGTTTTGTTCAAGCTCTGTTGGTATTTGTCATCATGACTTCAATAGTTTGTCTTTAGGGACCAGTATTGGAGATGTTCACAGTTCCTGATTTTAAGACAAGTAAATTCCCCTCTGAATAGTATTTTTATAAAGTTATTTCAAGATGAGGGGACATAATGTTGAGCTCAGCTGGCCAACTCTGCTTATCTTGAGTGATGGCGGCAGGAAAGGACTCCTCTGCTCGAATTCTCCTCTGGGCTCAGGAGACACCTCACTGATAGCTAAAAAGACCAAGGAGTATGCTGTCCGACTCTGGATTCAGCAAATCTCTGACCAGATGCTGCTCAGTACCATCAAGACCACTGTCCCTGAAATCAAGAAGGATGTACCTTCTACTTCATAACTAATTTATATTCTCTTTTACACTGATCACAATACAGCACAAACATTGCGTTCAGAGCGTTAGGCCAACAGTCAGCTTCATCTGAAATACTTTATACCAGCATTACCATCCTTAATGGTCACTACGCCTCTGCACTTCCAGCATTATTTCTTTCTAGTCAATCATCCAGGTGTCAGTGTACTGTTTGGCCATTCCATGCCGTTTTACTTCTCTCCGACACCCTCTGTTCAGGCTGGAGCATTTTAGGCTTTACCTCACGTTTGCCACTGAACTACACATATATATACAGGCATAAATCAACAATTCACATTCAATTTTCATTAAAAGATATTAAATGGTTCAAGCTTACCACAATTCATACGAATAACACAGATACGTTGATTAGCAATGAATTCTGGCACAAACTGGCACAAATTTCCTTCTGCTTATCTTCCAGGCTTTTATTTAGCCAAATATATGCTGGCTTCAACGCACTGATGCTTTATCAAGCTATTTTAAACAAGTGGTCTCGAACTAACGCTCCCAAGTGTGTATATCAGCGAGACTGGCCAATGAGCCACGTTTCGACAAGTGTTTGAAAAAATGTTACCTTTCCCCGTTTCCCCTAACAACCAAGATAGTATTTATAGCCCGACCAATCGTGGTTAGGCTTTCATTTGTTGCGCTCCAATCAATTTGGAGTTTACATGGTAGGCTATTTCTGTAACGTAAATTTTTTTCAAACACGTTAAAAAAAAAATCTTATGAGCAGAAATGATTTTATGCTGTCAGGCACCCCCAATATTTTATTTTGGGTATAATTTATTAATTCCTGGACTATTTGCGTAACGTTTTACATATTATTTGTCAGCAAGCCCTAAGGAACCCAAAAATACTAATTTAAAGGAGCTACGTGGCTGCGTTCAAAATATGCAATTTCTTCTACCTCCTGTTTGGAAGATGTGCTGTCTGGGTACTGTTATGTGTTCAAACGTAAACCCATCTATTGTTATCTTTTCTAATAAGAGTCTGTTATGATTTATAAACCTAACTCTGGGAAAGGGTAGTGTATTTTATCACTGTCCGTCTGAAAAAGTTAGTGCTTGTAGACTTACACGCGTGATGCCAGCATTTGTATATCGCGCGTCGCGTGTTGCATGCGTTCCTGATTTTCAGCCCTCCCCTCTCGCCATCCTTTTGTCCATCTGTTCGTTCGTTTTGGTAACGTAATATAATTAATGTTAGGATTAATTTAGGTCATTACGCAGTCTCTCAATGTTTTTCTTAGAAATGCAGCACACGTTTCATTGAAGAAGGCGGGTAATAATACAGTAAGCTTTTATATCAACGTGAAAGCGTTACAATTTGCAGACGAAGCAGAAAACAAGGGGGATTTCGAGTACATTCTTTGTGACAGCACTGTCATTTTCCCATTGCTCTTCTCTTTATTAATTTTATTTGTTAGGCTTTATATTTACCTAATAATTTATATATGTGGATTAGAATATTTCATGACATGTCTTCGTTGTTAAAGAAGAACTCGCCAAACAAAATTGTCTGATCCCATGTTTGTAATGTTGCTTTATATGTATTGAAAATTTGTATCTCTAAATCACCAATTTTGAGATTATCTGACGCTCGATTTCCTTTTACCCTCAGAGTAGACGCCTTTGGAACTACAGCGTTACCTGATTGGAGCGAAATTCGCCTTGGAAACCGATCAGAAGGCCTTGTCCTATCTCAAGACAGCGAGATTCAGAAATGAAGGGGCCGCTAGGGCCTCACTTGCATTTCAGCCCTATCACTATGAGATAAAAGCTATCAGGGGGAGCCAGAATGTCATGGCTGATGTCCTTTCGCGATGCTCAAGGACCCTATATCACCAATCAACTCTACAAATACTGGTGACTCACAATGTTCAAACTAACCCATGAGATGTCTTCAGGATATGTTGATCCGTGAAATATAACAGTGATGATGACGTATTGTTTTGACACTACTATAATTGAACAACAGAGAATCCAAGAATGGAGAATATTATAACATTCTGAAAGCTACTAGCACTCAAGACTAATCTACATGTTCGCATTTGGAAGAAAAGATGTGACATTGACTTATGTAACATTGCTGATTCGATTAATCAGCTCACACGGCACATGATAGTGATAAATTGTGAAATGCTCAAGATGGTGTAGTATCTTGTTGAACTCAGTGCATTACGTTCATATATTGTGCCTTAATGACAGTGCTCATATGAGATTTACGAACTTACGAACACACATTATGTGAAAGGATGAAAATGCTGCCATTTCAAGATATTTCTTACGGACATGTACTGTCATTTTTAAGGGGAAAACCTCCCCCCAAAAATGAAGAATTTCATTGACAATATCAAATTTTTGATACATATTGCACTGGAAAGTACATTCATTTGCCCACATTTCTGTATGTTTATTTTCACTAAAATCTTTGTGGATGATTTTATATAAATTTTTAAAGTATGTCAGGTAAGTGTATTTTTACCTAATTGTATATGTAAAATATACAAATTGGTATATTTGTGATGCTATATTGCTTCTAATGCATGGGTTTTAATTTTCGGTACCGTATTCATTTCCCTGAAGCAAACAGAATTCAAGTTTTTCAAACATAGTTTCATGTGTAAAAATAATTTTGACTGGCTAATTTTTATTAACCATGGGGTCCTTTGATGGGTCATCGAAATAATAACGTGGCTGGAGGTATTCCAGTAGAGTGGTAGGGTACCTCCTCATACGCAAATAATGCTGCAGGTAAGAACGAATCATAGGATTCTGGTTTCTCCTGTGCGAGCTTACGTAAAATTGTAAGTAGAGTCCCGTATATCTTTCCACTTGTCCAATCGATTGTGGATGATAAAATGTGCGGACGAGAATATTTTGAAAAATCCTAAAAACTTCCTCTATCAGTTTCCCTCTGAACTGTGAACCCATTGTCAGTTAATAACTGATAAGGGTATCCTAATCTTGTGAATATTGAGAGCAAAGCCTCTCCTACGTGTACTGAGTCTGCTGATGGTAGAGCAATCGCTTCCCCCCCCCCCCTTTCCCCCCCCCCCCCCCCAATAGTACATGTTTACCAGAGAAAGGATGTATTTTTTCGGAAACTGACGAAAAGCGCATACAGTTTGCTGAAATGAAGAATTTAATGAAAAGTAAGCTGCAAAGTATGACACAGAACATGAAATCAATAAAGGAAAATACCAGAGATGATTCATACATAGCAGGGGGATACTGAGGTGAGTAAATTTTGTGTAAAAGTGTAATTCTTCCCTTTTTTCTTAATTTTCTCAAAACCTCATTTTTCACACAAATGTGGGCACGTTGCCCATGATTTTTCAAAAACTATTAGTGATACAGCAGTAAATTTTGGGCCACATGCTGTACACATAGTGCTCTTTAAAATAGACTAGAATAAAGGATATATGTTAACAAACTACAAAACTGTTAAGAAATAGTTAAGATACCCCCCCTTAAAAATTCAACTATTTTTCGATTGGTATGTTAAAATCCATAAAAACTCAGATATCAAACCAATCAAAATTATTTTAGTGTATAATCATTATCATATATTAACAAATGAAACAGCCAAATTTCATAACTCAAGTTGTACTCACATTTGACATATCTTGGGCAACAAAATACCCAAAAAAGCTAAAAATGTGCCCTTTTTCACTGTTTTTCAGCCATAGATTGCAAGTTTTTAATATATACCTCAATGTTTTGTATTTGTTTCAGTCATTTTGCTTGTATAAATGACCAGATATAGATATTAACTTATAATTCTGTGTTTTTCATTTTGGGGGTTTAACCTCCCCTTAATTGAAAAACCGACGTCTACAAATTAAGGGACATAACTCTAAGGGACATAACTCTAGGATAATTCGTATAATCAAGGGAAGTAATAAAAACATTTCCTATCTGATGGTTTTTCGATTCGCAATGTCTTTGGATACTAACATTTGCATTCGTACCAACATACTATCGAATGGAGGACAATCATGGACTTAAACAATAATTTATTGGAACATACTTCAGGAAACTGTGTGGGACATTTGATTAATGACTATATTACCATTACACTACACGTGTTAAGTACTGTGCTTAAAATTGAGTGGCATTTAATGTTAATTCACAAGACTTGGTTTGATTTTTGATACAAATCATTTTTACACTGGACTTTGCAACACTATTTGGCTAATATGCCATACTATTATCTATTGGTACAACACATAAGCATAGTCTTATCTATTGCTCACACAAAGGTGTTAGATACAAGATTACACTGGTTCTCTTAACATTACTATGTTATATTGATGACATGTACTTTTGAGGTACACATACTTTTAATCTTTTAACGGATAAGTTTGCATTCATCCACTATATAGTTGATTGTCTGCCTCATGTCATCTATTGTCTCTATGACGTAATTGTATTAATTCTAATGCTTTGCATTATGACTATTAATTAATATGAGATTAATTGACTCCTGGTGCTGGACTTGACAGATAGGTGATTTTTGGACGGTGCAAGGTATGAGAGTGCATGGACTGCTAACATCATTTTTTTAATATACTGGGTGTTTTAGTGATAGCCACCTCACATGGTGTTAAAATGATTTATGTCCTGTGTAGTCGATGGCTTTAGTATACTTTGCTAATGTCCACACGTTGAGTGTTTAATTGCCTACTCTGTGGCACAAACCTGGGTGCTATACTAGTTCATACTAACGGTGAAATTTTATGATACCATCTTTCACTCCAGTGATGTCAATACTCACACCACGGAAATAATGTAAACTTCGTTTCCATTATTTTACGAGGGGGGAGTAATGTTATGATTAAAATTCATAACATGTCTGTCGATATTAAAATGTTTCGACTAAATTTCATATTTGTTTATCACCGGTAGTCCTTGGTAACAGGAAGTTACGTCATTGCCTCGGGGTGGAGTAGCAGACGGCTAGAGTTGGTATCAGCAGAAGTCTACGATCGTTTGCTAGGGACTTCTCTGTGTGTTTTTGAGGCAGGTGGACGTGTGTTTTTGAACTCCTGAGAATTATACTACTTCACTACATATTCCTATGATGTTCGACCACTAGATCATCCATACACCTCCGTGTGATGATGCTAGTTTATGTATGAAAGGAATTCTTATTATGTGAAGAACATGAGTAAATTAAAATGGTGAAAACCTGTCGAGGACAGCGTTATAGCGACAGACGATACTGAGCTATTTTGATGACTGCATTTCTATATAATGCCAATGTATTATAATGGCTTTCCTGATGAGATTTGTGGAGCATCGTTTGAAAGAATAAATTGTTTATTCATTTGTCCAGCCTGGCCTTTGTGGTGACATTATTCACCGTTGGTGGAGAAGGGTTGTGTGCGGGGTCTATCTACATACCCCTATATGTGGACTTGGCCAGAGTAGAAGTATTACTCATTATAATCTTATATAAAGACCCGCAACACTCAGAGATAGCGATGAAACAATTAGACGATTTCACACATTTTTCATGGTAGACGTCACATGGAGTACCAACATGGGAAGATATGCGATGAAATTTCGCTTCCGCAAAAATAGTATTATAATGTCAATTCCACAATTATTTAAGAGGAAATACTGAATTGTTGAAGAAAACTACGTCCTCAAAATAAATAAATAATATTATTAACACAATATTAACAATATTAATGTTATCATTAATGATTAACATGTGGAAACTTTCTGCAGTAAAAATGATTTCAAAACATAAATTTTAAAGGACAGTTTATTTCTTTTTTTTTCTAATCTTTACAACACTAGCTTTAGTCATCACAATCATGTATTAATAGATTGAAATTAATAAGTTCTCTTTTTGTTCTACTTTTTTTGGCCTGTAATGTCCTTTTTTTTTTGCACACAAAAGTCAGAAAATGTCAGGTTTTTGTTAAAAACAATGTGGTCACGGACTACCATAGAACTTGACACACAAAATAAGTTGCAGACGTGTTATGTAACAACAAAACTGAATGTGACGTGAGTGTTAGCGTTTTCGTTCTAACTGGGAACATTAAAATTGCACTGACATTTTATTCACTACCGAAACAGAACGTTGATGTTTAAATGGTTTCGTTCATGCGTAAGATACGCTGTCTTGTCTAGGTAAATTACAGTACAAGTAAAATGCTTGCCAGTAATACTTAGGAATAGTTTATAATACATTACATCGGAGGGTGGAACCTATGTCAGCCACACTAACAAACACGAGACAATAGACAGGGTAAACAACATAAATATATGTACGTAAAGTTAACGTCGGCTCGTGAAAATGGCCGCAGAAACACGCTGAAAAAAAGGAACTTAAATACATAAATGTAATATGGTTGGGTTTGGTTTTTTTTTTTTTTTTTAATCAGCGGCACTTGGGCTTTCAGCCCTTCGGCCCAATGACACGTCATTGCGAGGCTGGGGAGCCTGTGGACTTTCCTTCAAACCCGGTCAGGAGCTCTTCTCCTTCCCATCCACAGAGGGTTTATCACAGGAGTCGTTCAGGTTATTCAGTCAAAATCCCGGTCGTTGACACTTCTTCACATGCTGACTCCCGGGCTTGAACATTGAACACTCGACCGCAAGTGCAACGTTGTAACCATTACACCATCGCGGCTCCCTGGGTTTGGTTTTAAAGACCTACTCTTTACGATTTCCAACTGCCGAGGGATTTTTAACGTGCGCAACTTGCTCACAGGACCTTCCTATTTTTTCGCCCTTATGACATCATTACTAACAACTGGTTCTGAAAAAAATGTCCATCAATTATATTCTCTGTACTAGGAGCGAAACCGATACCTTTAGAATTAGAGGCGGACGTAATTTGGTGAACAGATGGTTTTTGAATCTGCAGTGGCCAGCTCTAGATCTGAAAATTATCACGTGATCTTTTCTTGGCAACGAACAGTATGTTTCTATTACATCTGGCTCTGGGTGTTCCATGTCATTTTCTTTGAGGCTATTTTTTTTTTATTATTGCTTTTATCTAAACATATTATGTTAAATTTGACTCCTCCTTCTTTGGAAAACCTTTCTGCTCTTCTACGTTCCAAATATTTTGCAGTATGCAGAAATCCACATTACTTTCACTTTATTAAATTTATTGTTGGTTTCCATTAGTACTTCTGATAGTGTGACGTCGTTGTCTCCCCTGCTCCGCAGTAGTGGTCCAACAATTTCAAAACTTAGAGTATAATGATGAGAGTCTTTAATGGTATCAACCTTCGCTCAAGATTACTCGTGGCAGAGATTTAAATAGAAGAATAATGCTTCTACTTTAGGGGGCATCACAGGAATTTAAAGAAAAGCAAGCATAACAATGGAAATCACCTAAGCTGTCATGAACTTTAGTATTCTCCCACCCCTTCTATGAGGTAATATATTTTCGCTCGTTTTTCTGAGCCCCCAGCTGAAGGTGAGTCAACACTTATTAATTGTATTGCTCTCTATGTTTATATATTTAAAACATTATGATTCATGCGGGTGCAGACATACAATTCACTCAAGAGTGATTAATCCAACAGGTTTAATAATCACTTATAGTTTAACAATGTAACATAAATAAAGTTATTTATAAAAAAAACGAAGCGATGATATTTATCATCATCGGATGATTTAAACTGTGGTGAAACGTATGAAAAATTTGGAAATTCCCATTGGTTTTGTTTGTTTGCTACGTAGCTCCCAGTGTGGGGTTGGTTGGCATCTGCTTCAGCCATTATTGGTTCACACAGGTGTCTTGCACTGAACTTCCCTACAATAGTCAAGTCTGGTGGCTGTAGCCCGTCTCATGCATTAAGGTTGATGTAATACGAAGGTTGTCAAGCGTCTTCAAGACCCGTCTTATGCTGGTGTCTGTCGTCGAATGCTGGCAACTTGTACCACAAACGTGTATCACAAACTGAAAGGAGACAAATGTCTCTGCTAAGTATTGGGTCTCCTGATATTGTCATCAGGAGACCTCTGCTTCCATCCACCACTTCTATCTTCCTCAGATTTTTTACCCTCTCTGAGCGTTTATTTTAACCTCAGTGAGTCGGATGACAGTGCTTTTGGATATATATATATATATATATATATATATATATATATATATATATATATATATATATATATATATATATATATATATATATATATATATATATATATATATATATATATATATATATATATATACGAGGGTGAGTCAAGTGAAAACCGGAAATATGATATAACAATAAGAATAATCATGCCATTATATTGTAACTTGCCAATATTGTTGTCCTGGATGTCTCGAGTGTCATGCATGCACCATCGCGGTGATGACGCATAAGGTGACGTCATAATGACGTTTTAAAGATTTCCGCTCCGCTAGTGGAATGCACCAAACAGCAGCAGCGTTCTGTTATTCAATTTTTGATCAGCGAAGGGGTGAAACCAATAGAAATTCATCGGCGAATGAAGCTCAAGTACGGTGATGCATGCATGTCAAGGTCGCAGGTGTATGAATGGTGTACAAAGTTCAAAAACGGCGTGATTTCTGTGACAGATTGTTCACGACCGGGTCAGGCACACAGAGTAATGACTCCAGAATCGATAGCAACCGTTGAACGACTCGTAAAGGGAAACCGCCGATTGACTGTGGATGATATTGCCAAACATCTTGACATCAGTCACGGTTCAGCACACCACATCATCTGTGATGTGCTACAGTACCACAAAGTGTCTGCAAGGTGGGTGCCACGGCAGTTTACTCCAGAATTGAAACAACGACGCATTGATGCTTGTCAAGAACTTTTGCGGCGATTCGAAACAGAAGGTGGTGGTTTCCTATCAAGAATTGTTACTGGTGACGAAACTTGGGTTCACTACCACGAACCTGAAACAACGTGAGCGAGCAAGGAATGGCGCCATCCCTCCTCGCCGAAACCGAAGAAGTTCCCACGCGGCCATCTGCAGGGAAGGTAATGCTGACTCTCTTTTGGGATGAACGAGGCGTTATTTTAGAGCACTACATGCCAAGGGGAAACACTGTCACCAGTGCCACGTATACAGAGCTTTTCAGGAATCATCTTCGACCCGCAATCAAATCCAAACTTTTGAGTAAAGGTGTCCTTTTGCAACATGACAATGCTCGACCCCATACAGCCCATGCAACGACTGAAACCATCGAGGCCCTGCACTTTCAGTGTCTCCCACATCCACCGTACTCGCCAGACCTAGCCCCAAGTGATTTCTACCTGTTTGGACGACTCAAAGAGGCATTGGGAGGAAAGACTTTCAGGTCCGATGAAGAAGTACAGCGTCGTTGTTTCAATTCTGGAGTAAGCTGCCGTGGCACCCACCTTGCAGACACTTTGTGGTACTGTAGCACATCAGAGATGATGTGGTGTGCTGAACCGTGACTGATGTCAAGATGTTTGGCAATATCATCCACAGTCAATCGGCGGTTTCCCTGTACGAGTCGTTCAACGGTTGCTATCGATTCTGGAGTCATTACTCTGTGTGCCTGACCCGGTCGTGAACAATCTGTCACAGAAATCACGCCGTTTTTGAACTTTGTACACCATTCATACACCTGCGACCTTGACATGCATGCATCACCGTACTTGAGCTTCATTCGCCGATGAATTTCTATTGGTTTCACCCCTTCGCTGATCAAAAATTGAATAACAGAACGCTGCTGCTGTTTGGTGCATTCCACTAGCGGGACGGCCATCTTTAAAACGTCATTATGACGTCACCTTATGCGTCATCACCGCGATGGTGCGTGCATGACACTCGAGACATCCAGGACAACAATATTGGCAAGTTACAATATAATGGAATGATTATTCTTATTGTTATAAAATATTTCCGGTTTTCATTTGACTCACCCTCGTATATATAATTTAGTAAAGTGCTTGTACAATAAATATGTACACCATGATATCTTCATTCATTCCATGCTCTCTATGGAGCCTGGGGCCACCTCTTCTGTTGGCTCCTTGTGAGGACACGAGCACGAAGCAGTCACCAGCTCTTACAGTGTCAAGTTATTTGCAGTGATGAAGTTGCCAGCCTCATATGCCACTGTACATCTAAAAGCAAATTATTCATGTCAAAATGCAAATACAAAATGATAAAATGTACAAATTACAACTTACCCCGAGTTTTTTGGCCAGCACAGACTTTTTACACATGAAACGTCCTAATATAGTCGAGCTACTGATTTAAGATACCGTCGCTTTCAGGTGAGTTAGATGTCTAACTTAGAGGACTGGAAGTTAGATGCTAGAACTTAAGGCGCAAAGTGATGTCTCTGGTGTTTCTCTCTTCTAATCTTAGAATTCACTTGCAGTCCTATGGCATGTCCTATATTTGGGTCCTAACTTTCTGTGTACTTGGATGTCTGTGATTCCTCCTTGAAGCAATTGGAAGTAAGTACGTAGAATATAATGCTGTAGAATATAAACGAGATTTTCCCCCACACACCCAGGCTGCTACTTAGAGGAGAAGTCGAATCAGGAGCAGTCTATCTTAGCATCTCACACGCCAAACCAGTTGCTTATAAGTGTCTGATTTTGGTAGGGGTCTATTCTCCCGCTGCCTTCCTTTAGAACCTTACTAAATGACAACATATGATTTTCAAACGTGTGATTTTCAAACACCATTACCATATACGTTCTTGCTATTTCCGTGGGTATTTATCATGTTTAAAACTCACTACTTCCCAGATCAAACATTATAATCTCCCCCAAGATTTTTTGTTTTGTTTTTTGTAATTGTTTATCACAACAAAGTCTATAAGCCAGAAGTATTACATCACTGTCCGTGTCTTAATCATTACCAAGCTTGTCATTTCCTACATCCCAGTGAGATCTGCCGTGTATTTGGGCAAACTTGCATCTTATCACGCGACAACATGGTTTCATGTCTCTTCACCGACAAAAAGTCTGGTTTAACAATAGGAATGTCGCTCACTGTAGTCTATTACTCAGTCTGGAGCTGGCGATAAGCGAAACGTCTATGTGGCAAGTTCGCTCATTCGCTACACGTCGCCGATAACAAAGGAAAAAATAACCAGGAGAAAAGAGTGGGTGAGAAGTGGGACCAGATGTGATAAGAAAACCTTGAACGATAAAAGTGAAAACACCGAATTAGCACGTAATGAAAAAGGTAAAGTAATAATGCCGGAGAGGAGTGAAGACAAGAAAAAGAACGAACGTGTTTCGTGACAGATAGGCTGATTATCTCATTGTTTGTAACGGTTCTTTAAATTTCAGCTCTTCTTATCTTTTCCTTTCTTATTTTGATATCAAAATTTTTTATATCACTTTTTTGTGTGTTCTTCCAACTTTATCTATATATATATATATATATATATATATAATATATATAGGGTATATATATAATATAATATATAAATATATATATATATTTTCTATATATATATCTATATATATATATATATATATCTATATATATATATATATATATATATATATATATATATATCGTTATATATATATCAGGAGCTATATATATATATATAATATATATAATGTATATATATATATATATATATATATATATATATAGAAAGTAATGCACCACATCGTTTTTCTCAGCTAATAATGAAGATAGAAGCATGAAATTTTGCATACTTTAAATATGGCATGTGCCAATTGTGTGCACCAAATTACACTGCAACCGGCCAAATAATACGGCTGCCCTAAGCCGTTGAAATGGAGCGTGTTAGCAACTTGCGTTATAAGCAGCGAATTGAGATAGAATTTCTCGTTGCAGAGAAGGAAACTGTTGTGAACATTCACAAGCGTCTATGTGATGTATATGAAAGTTTTGAAGTCGACAGGAGTACAGTCAGTCGCTGGGTTCAGAGAATCAAAGAATCAGGAAGTGGAGACACGGAGCTGCTTGATCGGCCGCGCTGTGGACGTCCTGCCACAGCCACCAACGCAGAAATGTTGAAATGCGCTGAGGGCATTATTCTTACTGATAGGTGAATCACTACTCAACAATTGGCCTTACAGCTGTCAGTCAGCATTGGCAGTGCAAATGCAGTTATAAAAACTCTCGGATTTTCTAAGGTTTGCGCAAGATGGATTCCTCGAAGTCTCACAAATGACCACCGATTGCAAAGGAAAACAATTTCTTCTGAATTGTTGGAGCGTTTCAATGCTGATGGAGAGACCTTTTTGGCTAAGATCTTTACAGGTGACGAAACCTGGGCACATCATTTTGAACCTGAGACAAAAAGACAGTCAATGGAGTGGCATCATCCGCAATCACCACGAATAAAAAAATTCAAGACAATTCCTTCAGCTGGAAAGGTCATGATCACTGTCTTTTGGGACATTGAAGGTGTGATTCTTGTGGACGTTATGCCAAGAGGAGAGACAATCAATTCGCAAGCTTACATTAAGACATTGAAAAAACTCAATCAACGTTTTCGCAGAGTTCGGCCGCACAAGAATTCAGCAGACCTCCTTCTCCTTCACGACAATGCGCGACCTCACAGAAGTCTGGCAACACGGGAAGCAATCACCAAATTGGGTTGGACTGTACTACCCCATCCACCCTATAGTCCCGATTTGGCACCCTCTGATTTTCATCTATTTGGTCCACTTAAAGATGCACTCCGTGGGACAAGGTTTGAAGACGATGAAGGAGTGTTTCATGCAGCGAAGAAATGGCTACATGATCAAGACAAAATCTGGTACGGGCTAGGAATACATGCACTTGTTTCGCGCTGGCATAAAGCCGTACAAGTTGATGGGGATTATGTTGAATAATACCGATGTTTACATGACATATCCATGTGATATTGTGTATAAATTTCATGCTTTTTGAATAAACAGCTCCTGAGAAAAACGATGTGGTGCATTACTTTCTGCACGCCCGTCGTATATATATATATATATATATATATATATATGTATATATATATATATATATATATATATATATATATATATATATATATATATATATATATATATATATATATATATATATATATATATATATATATATATATATATATATATATATATATATATACTGAAGCACATTAAAAACGCACCACTATTATATATACTGATGCCGAGAAGCTGGCAAAAAAAAAGTGTGGGAATGGATTTTCCCCGTGTTTGCCATGAGGTAGAGAGCGAATGGCTGCTGGAATGGAAAGTGCAAGACTCAACCCATGGGTGTGTGTACAGACTACATGAAAACGATGAAAGTTACACGTGCAACACGATTCTCAACAGCTATGACCCTGAAAATGTGTACGCGTTGTGGCAGTATACTCAGTATAAAAAGGCCGTTGAGACAAAACACCCAGTACATGTGCTTGAAATGCCACGACTATCTGAAAACGACCGCCAACGAGCCATTGGTATGTTGGAGACCGGAATGAGCTCGCGGGCCATTGCCAGAAGGATGAATTGCCACCACAGCACTATTGTACGTCTCAATGAACGTTACGGAACCACTGGCAGTGCCCAGGATAGACTTCGGAGTGGCCAACCACGAGTTACTACCCCTGCGCAAGATCGTCATATTGTGCTGAGTCACCTAAGGAATTGACTCTCCCGGCAAGTCAAACAGCAAGAGTAATAGTGGGTAGACATGGGCAAGCCTCTCGAATGACAGTCATACGACGACTCAGAGATACAGGCCTTACTGCATGACGACCTTATGTTGGGCCAAACTTGACTCACAGACATCGTCAGCAGCGCCTGCAATGGGCAGAGCAACATATCAGATGGACTAGACTGCAGTGGAATGCTGTCCTATTCACAGAAGAGAACAGATTCAACATATCCTTTGCAGATGGACGTATGCGGATTTAGCGACGGTGTGAAGAGCGCTTTGCAGATTGCTGTGTCAACCGATTTCGAGGTGGCAGTATTCACATTTGGGGAGGATTCAGTTTTCACCATCGCTTGCCTCTTCACGTCTTCCGTGGAAATGTTAATGCTGTGACATATCGAGATGAGGTTCTGGATGCACTGGTTGCCCCTGCGTTCTTAATTTATCCAGACTTGCAGCTTCTCCAGCAGGATAACGCACGTGCATTTTTTTGTATTTTTGGTTTTCTCCCTTGCCTGCACAGAATGCAATGAATTTCATAACAATCAAATGTACAAATTAATGACCAGCATGGATTCATAGGAAAATGAATAAAGATTCCAAATATGTAAACTTGTTAACACTTATATTTACATTTCACACTCTGTTCTTGGATTATATAGGTGGTGCGTTTTTAATGTGCTTCTGTATATATATATATATATATATATATATATATATATATATATATATATATATATATATATATATATATATATATATATATATATATATATATATATATATATATATATATATATATATATATATATATATATATATATATATATATATATATATATATATATATATATATATATATATATATACCACCAGTGCTGCATTTATTCTCATTTTTTTCCTCTTCCCTCTGTCTTTTCAAACCCAACTGCTGTGACCTCTCATTAAGTACTGCCATTTTTCTTGCGTTTGATTACGGTTATGAGACAGAAGGGCCAGGCCGTCAGCAAAATCTAGATTGCCAAATTCTGTTTCTGTTGGTTGATGTTGTTTTCAGAATCCAGTTTATTAATAGAAAGAAGTCAAATGGTGACGACAACATAAAGGTGTAACAGGTGTTACTGCTGCCCTCCTTTTTTGAACCCCAAACGTGTCTGTAAGGTGTCTTTCATGAAGACTTAGACACGACAATCATTCATACATTTTCTTTATTACGTTAATGAACATAATGGGAACTCCGTAATGCTTCATCGGTTTCCACAGCGATTCTTTATGTACATTGCTGAGTGTCTTTTCATAGTCAACAAATCTGCAAGGCGGTGGATTTCAGTTCTACGCTCTATTCAACTATCACGCGCAGTATCGCTGTCTGGTCTGTACTGGCATCTGTTTTATCGAAAATCTAAATAAATATTAGACAAACATAAAGGTATGTTTTCAGGCACTCGTAAGAAATAAAGAAGTAGAACACTAGACAACAGGAAAAACAACAGACGTGAGTGGCTTACCCAGGATTTGAACCCCGGACCTTCCGTACGACAACCCCGCCTAGCTATACAAGCGAATCACACTATATCGAAAACCTGCGTGTTCTTCTTTTAATTATCTGTCTATGGCCTCTTTTAATCTCTAAAGATGACCTTTTTAATATTTTTCCAGGAACTGATAATAACATTATTCCATTGTAATCTGTGCCCTTCTACAAATCTTCTTTCTTTGGCAACTTGATCAATAATTGGAATAATTTTGATTGATTTATATTGTCCTTTCCTTTACTTTTTTACTACCTTTACTCATACTTTCCATCTTTAACAATCATTAATAGCCTTATGAAATTGAAGTTACTTGAGAGGATTTTAGATAGGCAAAAAAAAAAAAAAAAAAAAACGAACAAACAAACATGCAGACACAACTACAAGTAATTTCTAATTCTGGAGAAAATTGAGACAATATTTCACATTCTCTATTTATTTATGCCACAGTTTCTCACAGAAACACTGACGATTTTTTTCCGGTACTCTCTTTAGGAACGATGTGTTTAGACAATTGGGGGAAGGGGAAAGCAAACACTATTGTATGTACGAAAAGCAAATATACGTATAAACTATTTAATAAAACAGTTAACCAATTAAAAAGAAAAACCCCCATCGAGGCCAGCTCCTTGACGTGGAGATGGGGGCTCAAGTACAGCCATCAGCGGCCGAAAAACCAAGACTTGCCAGGTCCTTCTACACTCGAGCAAGACCGCAGTCTGCCCTAGCAAGTCAAGGTGCTGAAGACAGAGGCAACCAGCCAAGAGGCGCACCACAGCAATCAGGATGCCACGTACATGCGCAATGGAAATATGCCTATATCTACAAAACGTTATGGCACTCGCCCTGTGACGGACACCCAGGCAGGCGCAGTGCCGGGACCTCTGCCTCAAAAGGGCCGAACCCCTACTACAGGGGGTCCTTCTCAATTGCCCCGTGGGGCCAGGAGGCATGAGAATAGAGCTACTGGCCAAGCAAAGCAAAGACCACTTAAAATAATGCACTGGAATGCTGAAGGCGTCAACAGTAAAAAAGACGGCTACAGCAAAAAATTAGAGCTCGAAAATATCTTGAATGAAGAGCAAGTAAATGTATGCTGCTTGCAAGAAACCCACCTCAACAAGGACATAGCCTTCAAAATCAGAGGCTACCAGTGCTACCGATCCGACCGAATAGACAGGCAAAAGGGTGAAATACTGACACTCGTGGGGAATAACACCAGTGCATGTCAGCTTGAAACATATATGGAGGGGGCGGAATACCAGATGCTACATCTCAGGACAGAAAGTACAGAATTCTACCTGCTCAACTATTACTGTCCGAGCGACCGCCCACTGGCACTAGACACAATCCCAGCAAAAGAAAGACTGATTGTATGCGGAGACTTCAACAGCCACTCACAGAGCTGGGGCTATGATCACATGGACAGGAGAGGTGAGGAGCTTGAAAACTGGCAGGATGACAATGGGCTTATCCTGATTAACCAGCCAATCGACCCACCAACCTTCTACTCGAGATCATGGCACACCACCTCTACACCAGACCTGGCATTCCACTCACCAGGCCTGGAATGGAACACCACACGCGTTGTAGGGAAACAACTTGGAGGCAGCGACCATCGGCCAGTCTTCCTAATTGTGGAAAATGAACTTGTCAAGGAGAGCAGCACTCTCTCTAAGTGGAACTACAAGAAGGCAGACTGGACAATGTACCAGCATCGTACCAGTATACTGGCTAGAGATCTGACTGTAGACAAAGACATCAATAAGTTAGTCGATGAATTCAGCAGATGCATATTACAGGCTGCTCGTGAAACAATACCTAGAGGGGCTCGTAAGCACTACAAACCATATTGGAATAGTGAACTAGAGCAGCTGCACAACGACGTGGAAACATTTCGAAAGCAGGCAGAGACCAGTCCATGCCAAGAACACCACAATAACTACCAGCAAGCTAAGGCTAAATTTCAAAGGGCCAAGTTGCAGGCCAGGCGGAGAAGCTGGAAGGAGAAAACAGAGTCCTTGAACTTCGAAAGAGATAAAAGGAAACTGTGGAAGCTGGTAAAACAACTTAACGATGAAGGTACAGGGAGAAACTCAAAGATTGCACTGTACAAAGATGGAAACATCCTCATGGGAAAACAGGCAGCTGATCAATTTGCAGACTCCTTTGCTAAAGACAACAACATCGAAGTTAGCCCAGAGAAGCAACAGGAGACTCGTGAGAAACAATACGCAGGACGAGATGGAACCATACCTGAAGTTATGGAGGCACCAATCACATTCAGAGAACTGAAGCTTGCAATATCCAAATTGAAAATGAGAAAGTCGCCAGGAGTTGATGGAGTGTCCAATGAAATGATTAAGAACTTGGGAACCGCAGTAAAAACAAAGCTGCTGCAGATCTTCAATATCTGTTGGAACTCAGACAGAGTTCCACAGACCTGGAGGGAAGCAATCATGATACCACTCCTAAAACCAGGAAAAGACAGTTCCACGGCCTCCAGCTACAGACCAATCAGCATTACAAGCTGTCTTTGCAAAACAATGGAACGTATCATCAACCTCAGGCTACAGTGGTACCTTGAAAGTGAAAACCTTCTTGTACCACAGCAGGCGGGCTTTAGGCAGTGTTACTCTACCGAAGATCAGGCATATTACCTTTCCCAAGAGATTGAGGATGCGTTCCAAGATAAGAAACTGGTACTAGCAGCATGGATAGATCTAAGGAAAGCATGTGACAAGGTTTGGAAAGAAGGGCTTCTGAATAAACTGAGAAACTGTAGAGTGAATGGTCTTCTTCTTCTTAGATACTTAACCACCGACCGTCAAAGCAGTCAGTGGCCATCACGCCTAGTGGTGTCTTGTATGGCAACAACAAAATGATTCCATTTTGCTCCATCGGTGGCCATCCTTCGTGCAGTGCCCCAACTCTGGTTCATTCTTTGCATCTCAGCCTCCGCAGTCCTCCGCCAGGTTGTTTTTGGTCGGCCTCTCTTTCGTTTTCCTTCAGGCGTCCAAAGCATAGCTGTTCTTGTGATGGCATCGGGGTCTCTTTTGAGGACATGGCCAACCCAGCTCCAGCGTCTGCCAGCTATGATGGTGTGCATGTCCTCCTGCTTGCTCCGAGTAAGCAGATCTTGGTTGATGATGGTATTCGGCCAAACGATGCGATGAATTTTTCTTAGGCATGTTGTGTGAAAAGAGGACAATTTCGACATTTCCTTCTCTGTAACTCTCCAGCATTCCGCACCATAGAGAATCACAGAGAGCACACAGCTCTGATATAATTTTAATTTTGTGCATGTGCTGTATTGGGAGGACTTCCAGATGTTTTTTAGGTTAAAAAAGGCTGTTCTAGCTTTATTCATTCTGATGTTGATGTCTTTGCCTGCCCCGCCGTCTGGTGTTACTATGCTTCCTAGGTATGTGAAGGTGTCTGTCTGTACCAGTTGCTGATTCCTTGCTGATATGGGCTCAGGGTTGCTCACATTGAGCGTCATAATCTCTGACTTCTTTAAATTGATGTTCAAGCCCACCTGCTGGCTATACTTATTAAGCCTATCCGTTTTTTCCTGGATGTGTTGATGTGAATGTGCTAGTAGTGCAATGTCATCTGCATATTCCAGATCTTCCAATGTAGAAAATGTAGTCTATCTTATTCCTCTTGGACTGCTCTCTGTTGTCTGGCGCATCACCCAGTCTATGACTGTTAAAAATAGAGTGGTTGATAAGGGGCATCCCTGTCGTACTCCTGTCTTCACCTCAAATTTTAGGTTGCTCTGCCCAACACTACATGTAAAGTTGGCATAGAGGCTTTTTATGATTGACACTATGCAGCTTGGAATGCCATAAGCCCTCAGTATTTTCCATAAACTGTCCCTATGTATGCTGTCAAAAGCCTTTTCAAAATCAACGAAATTAATGTACAGCTGTCTTTGCCATTCTGAGCACTGCTCTATAATGTTCCTGAGAGTGAATATATGATCCACACATCTTCTGTTCTTTCTAAATCCTGCTTGTTCTTTCCTCAGTTTGTAGTCTACTGCTTTTGAAATTCTCTGTATAATTATCCTGCCTAGTATTTTGCTGGGAACTGAGAGAAGAGTGATTCCTCTCCAATTATTGCAGTCTGCAAGATCTTCCTTCTTGGGCAGTTTGACAATTATTCCTTTGTTCCACTCTGATGGTGTTGTCCCTGTTTTCCAGACTTGTGCAAATAGTGGTTCTAATAGTTCTGCTGCTAGCTCAGGGTCTGTCTTAAATAGCTCTGCATTTAAGTTATCATGGCCAGGAGTTTTCCCGTTCTTTAACCCTTTGATTGCTGTGATGATTTCTTCTTTTCGTGGAGTGTCTGTACTTACATCTAGATCGTTTTCAGCCTCAGGAACATTCAATTGTGTCTCTGGTGGTTACTTGAGAATGAATGGTAGGATGTACAAATGGGTGAAAGCATACTTGCATAACAGAAGAGCCCGAGTACAACTAGATGGCATCAAGAGTAAGAAAATTCTACTGCGTCATGGCGTCCCTCAGGGAGGGGTTCTGTCCCCCACACTGTTCCTAGTCTACATCAACGACCTCGTTGCTGAACTACCACATGGAATGAAAGTGGTAATGTACGCTGATTACCTGGTAATATGGTGCACAGATGAGCATGCAACAGTGGCCACCAAACTGCTACAATGAGCTATAGATGCCTTAACCTCATGGGTAAATAGATGGTGTGTCAGCATTAACACAGGCAAGTGCAGCACTACGCTCTTCACGCTCTCTCCCAAACAAAAAGCTGGTGTCATCAAGATAAATGAAGAGCTCCTGAGAAAAGATAAACAACCCACTTATCTCGGAGTTACATTCGATGATAGGCTGACATGGAATCAGCACATCAACAAGGCAGCAACAAAGGCCAGGAGGAAGTTAGCCATCCTGAGAAAACTAAGTGGAACCACATGGGGAACCAGCGGGAAAATACTTAGTAACCAGCAGGGCATACGACCACACCTGGAATATGGGTCAGCTGCGTGAAAACCAGGCGCTTAGGGTCATCACGGGGGCAATGAAATCAACGCCTATAGTGGAGATGGAGAAAATGGGGATGATACAAGCACTGAGAGAACGCAGAGATACGAAAGTGCTAACACGGGCAGAAAAGTTCCTCTGTATGCCGAGCCATCCCATGAAGGACAGATTCCAAAACCTAGCAATGGTGCGATTAAAAAGAAGCAGCTTTATCCACCAGGCCAAACGATTTCGTAGACAAACCTCAGACCTGCCTGAAGTTGACAGCCCCCTAAAGTCTGTGTCAGAACAAACCCCTTGGAGAGAGGAGCCTGGACTACCAGTACACATCCAGACAAACGTGAAAGGAATATTCGACAGGGATGAACAGAACAGCGTGCAACGTAGGACAGTCACTCTCAGTTTCCTGGATGACGAATACCCACAGGACGTCTGGGTCCGAGTATACACGGATGGGTCAGCACAGAATCTAGTAAAGAATGGAGGAGCAGGAGTGTACATAGAATACCCAAACAACACTAGGGATACGGTCAGAGCACCAACGGAGAAATTCTGCAACAACTATGATGCAGAAATCCAGGCAATCAAGGTGGCAACTGAGAAACTGTTGAACACCAATCTCGGTCCACAGCCTGTGGTATTCCTGACAGATGCAAGATGAGCACTCCAAGCACTTCAGTCCAGAAAATTGCCAGGTATACAAGCCCTACTTTCTGAACTGTGCATCCAGCGCAGGGTCGCCATGCAGTGGATACCGTTTCATTGTGGAATACCAGAAAACGAGAGAGCGGACCGACTGGCTAAAGAAAGTGCTGCAGACGAGCAACCGGATGTGCCAGTTACGTACCATCAGAAGAAAAGATGATCAAATCGATCAGAAAGCCACCAACACAGGATGACTACCAAGCTATGAACAGATCAGAACAAATTGTCATTATGCGCCTTGGAACAGGACACAACCGACTCCGCAACCACATGTATTTAAAATTCAAGATTGGCAATTCAGCCATGTGTACATGTGGACAGGCACCCCAGACTGCGGAGCACGTACTTCAAAATTGCCCCGAAAATGATATATTGAGGCAAACCCACTGGTCCAGAGAAACAACACTGGAAGCAAAACTATACGGACCTCTGTATGAACTACAAAAGACAGTGAAGTTTATACAAGAAACAACATTGCAGATATAGACAATATATTTCAAGCGAACGAAAGAAGAAGACGAAAAAAGAAAAACTATACTTCATAATGCGTGCAGTGTTAAACTGAACGATAACAGTAAAGAAGTATGCATAGAAGTTTCATATAACCATAGCAAATATAGGATGTTTAGATACTGCATTTTTACCTAAACAAATTACACCAGATAATAAAGAAACAGATAGCAAATATGGATAAGGCTAGGGAAATCAAAGAAATAACAATGCATGTTTAAAAGTTACTATGTAAAAAAAAACAGACCAGTCTTTTAGGAGGGGGCTACAAATGTCTCCACATGCACAGCGCAGGAGTCCAAAAATTTAATTTAAACATTTGTGCATGGTGCAGTTTCTCACTCTTTGCCCATCTCTAGGACATAGTATGTTCTACATAGATATCTGAGGCGCCCCTCTTCCCCTACAACTCTCTTCACCCAAACTCCCATTTTAAAATCACGTCTCACTATTCTTGCGGTCGGTTACAGCTAAATCGGATAATCGAACATCTAGTAATTGCAACAATAAGATTCTTTACAGATCTTAGGAAGGTCGAAGATAAAACAGATCACAAAAGTTTTCCTAGCTCTTTCCAGTTTTAAAGCTCAGTGTCATGTTATTTATAGCATAAAATCCCAGCTACTTACCTGGTGCCAGATGAATGTTCTCAGGTGGTGTCTGGCTGAAGAGTCCCGGGTAGAACTGAACTATGAGCTCTTCCATGGGCACGACCATCCTTACGCAGCGCGCACATTCGTTGTTGCACGCCCACCACTTGTTGTGATTAGCTAGTGCGCACGTGATTAGCAGCACCAGACTGAGGAAACTTGGCAGCCCTGGCAGAGACATAAAGCACTATACTTATTGCTCATAACTGAGAGACCATCATATTAAAAAAACACATTTAAAATCACTGAAACAGGCCGCAACGTCTTTTCTATTTGGACATATGCCCCAATATAACCATTAGGTTGGACGGGACGCGCCTCGCCAAAACAAGGCAAAATGTTATATGTGTGATGGGGCCATAAAAACGCCCTAGAGGCCCCCTCAAGTTCATGTCATATGTATGTGTTTAACGCCCATATATTTTCGATGTGCGCGCTCCAACGAGTACGCCAGCCTGCGTGAGGGCCACAATAAAGCCCCAGCCCACGTGACTGCGCGAGCCCTCATCGCTGGCGTGTGAAAAGTCTGACGCAGGAGAAGCGGTCAGTTTGGTGAGATTCGCAGTAGAGGCAAGATGTGAGACACCCAGAGTACGCAGAAGTTCGCACAGGGTATGAGAACACGTTTGATTTTAAGGTAGATTAGATTATTTCCTAGTGAAATTACCATTATTTCCCTGTAGCTTTAGAATTATATTCAGCGTGAGTCTGTTCTAATATTTGAGAAAATAGATATCTGTGTTTCCTAAAGAGATTTCTTTTAGGACATTATAATTAGTTTTAAATTTATAGATGAGTGAAAATAATGCGTGGATAGATTTTACTAGTGTTAAGTCCAGATTGCGGCTGTAAGGATATAGTAGGAACCTATTCCATTCATGAGACCGGGCAGAAAGGCAAATATAGTAGGAACCTATTTCATACATGGAACTGGACAGAGATGATATCAGGGACTGAAATTTAGATAATATTAGCTAGTGCCAAAATGACAGCCGGCGGCCACGTGTTAAATGTGCGTAAAGATGAAGCATGTGAGCGGCAATAACATTTTTAGTTACCACGTGCTATAGGCCTAATGATGTTAAGCTATTTATTATCTGAGAGCGCAGTGGGCTAATTATAACATTTGTTAGTTTTGTTAAGTCAAGAGTAATTTTATTTTATTCTTTGATGTAAGGGTAATTTAGTGTATTTCACGATAATTGATTATAGTTCTAGTGTATATCTTTAGTGGGTTACTTTGAGGTGAGGATAGTCATTTAGATTTCTGGTGAGCGCAATGCCACTCCTTTGTGCGTAAAGCACATTGAGACAGAGGTGTTTCTTTGTTTGCTCCTTGCGGAGCATGGAAACACCAATGCAGTTGGTGTCCATCACGCGCCCACAAGAAGCTTTTTTATGCTATTGCAGTGGTTGTTTCGGTAACGATGCGTTTTATATGATGAGATTCCCAGTCTCATAGTGGCTTCAAAGCAAATGCATCATGACAAGTTTGACTACAATGATCAAATGAAAGTGAAATGGAATGTAAATAACTGTGTGGCCATGTGTCTGTGTGATGGTTTAACTGCCTGGTTGTGTTAGTAGAATCGAAGATTTGTCAATCATGTGTGTTCGTCAGTGTGTCAGGTATTAGTCTCTCTTGTTATGTATTTTTCTTGCAGATCGTATAGTGGTGTTGGTAGTACAGATGGTGTCAGGTTAATACCTGAGATGGTGATGGTTATACGCGTATGTGTTTGAGACATTGAGAAACCTCCTTTGTCAGGTTCTTTTTCTGAGCAACCTTATGATGGCTAGATTTGCTCAATATAGATGATCTTCACAACAAGAACGTTCACCAACTGTCTACAACGATGAAACTTGACAACATGTATTTCTTTAACGTCACGACAGAGTTACATATAGGGTATTCACCAAGTCCAAGAAGCGTTATATGTTTATTTAGATTAAACAGTTCTTCAAATCTTTCTCCTCTTTTCTTTACAATGATGGTTTGGAAAGAAGGTAAATTTTTCATGAAGTTAGGAATGTTGAGCTTTCTGGAGAGGAGTTTGCGTGACCTTGGTGTATTAACTGTTGCTACAAGGGCGCCTGTGAATGGGGCAGGCATGGGAGCCCGAATTAGCTGAATATAGATGAGAGTTTGTTTATTAGTTTCCGTGAGGAGGAGTGACGAGAAAAGTGAGTTGAGTTGATATGTGGTAACGGTTTAGTATTTAGGTATAGTGAGTGGAGGTCGTAGAAAGTGGAGTCGTGGATAGTGGATGGTGTGGGTAGAGAGTTTTATTTTGTATGGTTAAGAGTTGGGATAGAAGGAATTTGTGGTGAAGGGGGTGGATGAGGATTGTAGAGTGTTTTGGTGGGTGGTGGTTTTGTATGTTGGTTATGGTTGTTGGGGAAGATGGGGACTTGTAGGTGGCGGGTAAAAAAGTCTGACTAGGATTGAGGGCAGTGACAGAGATGTTCTTGGAGGTGGAGGGTTGTCGTTATTGTGTTGATCGGTGAGATGATAGGTAATATTATGGTGATATTGGATATGGGGGGATTGTGTAGTGGAGAGTGGGAGATAGGGGATAGATTGGGGTGCGGGGATGGAGATTTTTTTCAGGTGAGATTTGAGGGCGGGTTTTGGTGGAGGGTGGATCAGAGTACTTCAGGGGATTATGTGGAGGTCTGAGTGGTGTTAGTGGCGGGGATGTGGAGAGTAGTAAGGATTTTGTCGTTGTGACCAGGACCTGGGATTATTTGTTAGTGATGGGTTGGATGAGGGGGTGGTGGGGTTGTTTATAGGAGGAGTTTGTTGAGGAGATTGAGGATGGCGAGACTTGTGGGTGGGGGGGGGGTTAGGTGTAGGAGCGTGAGTAGGATTGTTGTTAGGAGGGAACGGTATTTGCTGTTTTGCGAAGCGGGGAGGGACTGGTGTGTTGGTCTCGAGAGTGAGACCCCTTGAGAGAGGTGTAGTTTCAGTTTTGTCGTGCCATTGGTGGCGAAAAAGTGTGGAGAGAGAGACAGTTGCAAGTGGCTATGAGAGTTTTGAGGGGTGTTGAGGCATAGTGGGAGACAGGTGGCTTGAGACAGGGATTATCAGTGGTTGAGGGGATCAGATTGGTGGGTGTTTTCCGGTGCCGCTAGGTGAAGAGGGTGTATGGTGATGAGAGTTGAGACGGAGGGGGGGGGGGGGGGGGGGGGGGACAGGGTTTGGAGGCGGGATTCCAAAGTTTAGTTATGGACGGTTAGAGTGGTGGGGAATTAGGGGTTTATGTGATGGAACTTGGGTTCGGGGGGGAGATGAGGGGATAATGAGTGTCTGAGGATGTGACGAAGTTTCGGAGAAGTGTTGATGAGAAAGACTTTGCGGGTGCTTTGAGATGGCAGTTGGTGGGTAGGTGGGTCTGATGAGGATGTTGGTATGATGTAGTTTACTTTTGGTCGAGGGGTTTTGGGAATTGGGGGGATAATGTTGTAGACTAGAGAGGGAGACTTTAGGTGGGTGAGTGAGGCGTCGAGGGGGGTGTGACAGGGTGTGCAGTCTTGGTGGTTTTTTGTCTACGGGTAGGGTAGGGTCAGTAGAGGTAATTCGGGGTCGGGCGGGTTGGGGTGGGCGTGGGATGTTGGGGCGGCGGTGGATTGTGCGGGGAGGGGTTATCATTTGTGAATATTGGGAGAGGAGAAGAGGGACATTGCGGGCGAGGAAGGTTTGCGGACGTTCGATTTGGAGGGAGCTTGGCCTTTGTGTGCGCTGGGTGTACTACGAGAGAAGAATCGCGAGATTCTTGAGACAGAGGGGACAGTGTTGTGAGTCGTGACTCGGGACGGGGTGTGACTTTAGAGGGTGTCTGGTGGTTCTAGCGAGAGTTAGAGAGACTGTTGAGTGGATTGGGAGGAGGAAATTTGCGGCGAGTAAGAGACAGATTACGTTGGTTGACATTATGTGCAGGTGAGTGGTGTCAGATGGGGAGAGTGTTCACCGATTTCTTAGGGTTGTGCGTTGGTGGGCGCGAGATGTGGTGAGTCGGTGTGGTGGAATGTTCCTGGGATGACAGAGTGAGGGCTTAGGTGTTTCTTTGTTTGCTCCTTGCGGAGAGCAAGGAAACACCAATGCAGTTGGTGTCCATCACGCGCCCACAAGAAGCTTTTTTATGCTATTGCAGTGGTTGTTTCGGTAACGATGCGTTTTATATGATGAGATTCCCAGTCTCATAGTGGCTTCAAAGCAAATGCATCATGACAAGTTTGACTACAATGATCAAATGAAAGTGAAATGGAATGTAAATAACTGTGTGGCCATGTGTCTGTGTGATGGTTTAACTGCCTGGTTGTGTTAGTAGAATCGAAGATTTGTCAATCATGTGTGTTCGTCAGTGTGTCAGGTATTAGTCTCTCTTGTTATGTATTTTTCTTGCAGATCGTATAGTGGTGTTGGTAGTACAGATGGTGTCAGGTTAATACCTGAGATGGTGATGGTTATACGCGTATGTGTTTGAGACATTGAGAAACCTCCTTTGTCAGGTTCTTTTTCTGAGCAACCTTATGATGGCTAGATTTGCTCAATATAGATGATCTTCACAACAAGAACGTTCACCAACTGTCTACAACGATGAAACTTGACAACATGTATTTCTTTAACGTCACGACAGAGTTACATATAGGGTATTCACCAAGTCCAAGAAGCGTTATATGTTTATTTAGATTAAACAGTTCTTCAAATCTTTCTCCTCTTTTCTTTACAATGATGGAAATTTTTCATCAGCGAAATAAATAGTTCATTTCATTCTCCCAACTGTTAGTCCGTCCTGTCTTTCTTCCCTATTCGATGCCACACCCAGTTATTTGTGACGATTAGCCTTATTGATGTATCAACTTCAGAAAAATGCAACTACAGTGGTTCTTATCTATTCGATATCTCTGGCCTCAGAAAAATTGTTAAGTCTCTTTAAGGTTCGGTAAGCTGTCAACAATTTCTCTTTCAGGCAGAGCTGTAAGGTTATCTTTCTTCTGACGTGAAAGCCTACGTTATCAGCGAAACTATGACTACACGAATATAAGTCTTTCAACAGAGTCTAAAATGTTCTTCAGCATTATGTTTGAGCAAGCGCAACTAATAATGTACAGATACTTGTTACCTCTCCTTTGTTAGGAAAAACGTGCACCGAAGACGCAAAGCTTGATGTTGAAGAGTTGCTGTCTTTGGAGAGATCTTTTTCTTATTTCTGCTCATCAATACCCTTTAGCTCCCCAGGGAGGATATGCCTTCAACAAACACATGCAAAGTCCTCCTGTCCCGTGCCATCCGCTCAAGTTCTTTCTATGTTTTCCTCATGATTTTCTCCTCTGTATCCAGCTCTCTTCTTCGTGTGTTTTTTGGTCTACCTCTGCCTCTCTTTCCCTGCGGATTCCAAAACAAGGACTGCCTTGTAATGCTATCAACAGGTTTCCTCAATGTGTGTCCTATCCATCGCCAGCGTCTTCTTCTCAACTCTTGTTCCACTAGCACTTGTCTGGTTCTTGTCATCAATTCCACATTTGTGACTTTCTCATACCATTTCAGTCCTTCTATTCTACGCAAGCACCCGTTTATAAAAGTCTGTTGCTTTTTGGTTGTTGTTTTTGTTGTTCTCCATGTCTCAGAGCCATACAATAGGACTGACTTCACATTTGAGTTGAAGATTCTTATTTTCGTGTTGGATTTGATTTCTCTTGTTCTCCATATGTTTCCCAATGCAATGAAAGCTCCTCTTGCTTTTTTGTATTCTTATTTTGATATCATTGTCTGTCCCTCCAACTTTGTCTATATTACTACCAAGATATGTGTACGATTCTACATCCTTTAGTGGTGTTTCTCCAAGTTCACTCTTGTTATCATTTCTTGCATTTATTCTCATAATCTTTGTCTTTTCCCTGTATATTTTCAGGCCCTCTTGTTGTGACCTCTCATCGAGAATTTTCATTTTCTCTTGCATCTGATTATGGTTATGGGACAGAAGAGCCAAGTCATCGGCAAAATCCAGATCATCAAGCTGTTTAGTCAGATTCCACTGGATTCCATTTCTGTTGTGTGATGTCGATGTTTTCATAACCCAATCTATTGCTAGTAAGATTTGTCCATGTTTGTTGAAGATTTTGTGGTAAAAAGTTTTTTTTACGGGATGGGGTTACTAGCCCCATGCCCAACCCTCCTTAGTCGCTTTTTACGACATGCATGGTAGGGTACAGTGTTACTATTCTTTGCTCCCCTTTCGGGCCCCAGTAACACACGGGTGATTATTTCTGCTACTATCTCTAAAATTTTGAAGTTTAGACTATAAAGTGTTGCTTCTACTTGCAACTAGCACTGCTGTGTCTATCTCTCTCTGCTGCTCTGTATACCTCTGTATGCCCCCTTTGATCAACGTGATCTTAGTTTTTATAATTCTACTTTTTGTTAACGGTTCTCATGAGATGCTCTATCTGTTGATAGACATCATATTTTATTCAAATCTTGCTGACTCTACTATTTTGTAATTTTAAGTGCGTATGAATGCTTCTAAACTTATTGTAGTTACTAGCTTCAAACTTAGTTAAAGACTTTTCGTATATATTTTGAGAACCACTGCTGATGCAAACTTTGTCGGTCACGAAGTAGGACCTATCTATTAATCACTTTTACACACAGCGGGTCACAATGATTTTGTCTGCACTGCAGTTACCTCGTTGCATGCTTTTATTTAAAATGAAAACCTAACTGATACTTATAATTGTCGTTTTATGTCCTCTATTAAATTATCGTTTGTCTTATTTAACATCAATAAAATTGCCTGTGCTCCGCACGCGGCTACAAATAAAAAGACCAAAGGAGAAATAGCACCTTCATCAGGACATGTGGCAGAAAGAGCATATTATAACTCAACCCCGTCACTTCTTGGGGGTTACTTGCTTGCAATGTAATAAAGAAATGCAAGATAAAGACGACATTAATTACTACAACTGTCATATTTAAAAGCAAAATATACGCTAGAAAACTCATAAATTTAAGCGCTCCTAGAACGCATGTCCCTCCCCAAAACTACAACTTTACATTTAGTCGTATAACCATATGGAAAACATCACAGGGCTACAGTCAATGGAGGATAGACGTGACAGCAGAGTCTTAAAACAAGCTGAAAAATTTAAGAGGCTCGAAGGACACCCCATGTACCAAAGAATGAATAGGCTAGGAAGAGGCAGGCTCAAGCGAACTAACTTTGTCGCCCAAGCAAAAGAAAAAATTAACAATAATACCATACTAGCTAGCTCAGTTGCAAACAAAATCCCAACAAGCTCAACTATCCCACTGTGGAAAATAAGATGCTTTCCTGAGTTAAAATCTGATATTCCAGGCATTGAAGGTAAGGGAACACAGACAGAAACACAAAGAAAGTGTATAGCAACCAAGTATATTGACCAAAGATTTCCAGCGAAGCTTTGGACACATGCATATACTGATGGTTCGGCAACAAATGCAGTTGAAAATGGGGGTGCCGGCATCCTCATAAAATTAAAGAATAGAATTCACTCTATGGCAATTGCCACTGGAAAATACTGCAACAACTTCTGTGCTGAAGCAGAAGCCCTGAAACAGGCAGCTGAAACTCTTATTGAATGCAAAGCACAGGCAGAAAAAACAGATAGTAATCTTTTCAGATGCCCTCTCAATAATATCAGCGCTGAAGAGCCACCAAACTAAAGGATTGAAAGATCTGATAATCTCCCTTGAAAGACTGGCCGAATGCTTCAAGAAGTGCACTATCCAGTGGATACCAGCCCATTGCAACATACCAGGAAATGAAGAGGCAGATAGACTTGCTAAAGAAGGAGGTGCCTTACAGCAAAATGATATAGAGACAACTTACGCAACGGCAAAGACCACTATAAAGGCTACATTCAAGTCCAAATGGGAAAGAGAGCACCCGGGACATTTGAAAAATGACGCATATCATCAACTATCCAGAAAAGAACAGGTCATCATTTTTCGACTGCGCACTGGGCACAACAGATTGAGATACCATCTGTACCACAAATACAAAATTGGTGCAACAGATCTCTGCACCTGCGGTACCAGCCCGATGACAGTCGAACACCTGCTGCAGTACTGCCCAACCTACAGTAATGAACGGGGTAGCATATGGCAACAACCTACTTCTGTCAACGAAAAACTGTTTGGAGATGTCGGGAACCTTGAGTTGACTGCTGCCTTTATTAGAGTCATAAATGTGGAAGTTTGAAGGCGAACGAGGAAGAAGAAGAAGAAGAATAACGCGAAATCTACAGGAACGCACACCTGGCATAAAATGCGACAGCGCTGTATATTTCAAATGCTCGTTGTACCTCCATTTTGTTTTCAAAATGAGAACGTTCACTTGGCGCTGTACGTGTTATGTCTAGCCAGCTCATTAATTCATTCATTTCCATTTCGCTACGGTACCTAAGGCGCATGAAGCCACCAATGTATGTGGTCTCACTGTACGAAGCCTGCACTAAAGCATTCATATGCTCTTGCGTCGGTGGTTTCAGTAGCTATGTATTTTCATGATGACGTTATCAGTCCCATACATAAACTGATAATAGTAGCCTCATACGACATGCACGAGGGAACAGTAACGATTTCTTTATTTGACTCTTCCGAGACCCATAGGCACTACACGAAGCAACCGCGCACTAAACGGGTATATATCATGAGGCTATTAAAGCTTCTTCGCGTACAAGGTACCTGTTTTTCCAGTAGAAGCTAGTTTCAACATGTCCTTAAAGATAACTGCCGAGCAGGCAGCATATAATTGTCCATGAAGTATGAATGCCGCAAGTCACTGGCTACTAACTACAACTGATTTCTTTTGCTCTGGTTTACTTCTTCTCCTTCTTCTTGGATCTTTAGCCTCTGGCTGACACAGCAGTCAGTGACCGTCACGCCTAGTGGCGTCTGTTAGAGCAGCAACAAACTGTCCCCACCTTGCTCGGTCGGTGGCTATCCTTCGTGCAGTGTCCCAACTCTGGTTCGTGCTGTCAATCTCAGCTTCTACAGTTCTCCGCGAAGTTGTCGTTGGTCTGCCTCTCTTTCGCCGTCTTTCTAGAGTCCATAGGATATGGTGTCAGGGTCTCTTCTGCGGACATGGCCAACCCAGTTCCAGCGTCTGCCCCGCAATCATGATATGCGTATGTCACGGGTTGCCTCCCCTTTTCTCTGCAGTAGCGGTCCAACAGTGGCAAAAACCTACAGTAGCTAATGTGGGTCTTCAAAGGTGTCTACCGTCGCACAAGATTACTCTGGGTAGAGATGCAGATAGAAGGATGATGATGCTTCTACCTCGAGGGGGTGTCCACAAGATATTTAAGAAATCGAGAACAACGCTGAATGGGTCTGAGCACTCGTTATCTTTCCCGCCGCCTTTTGTGGAGAGATATAATATTAGCTCGTTCAAGCCCCCAACTGAACTAACAGGAAAATTTTAAAATTTCTCTGCTTATTATTATTATTATTATTGCTCGTATTAGCTCTTTAGATGTAGATACAACTATATACACACACAACTATATATATATAAGAACACTTATTCACACGTGTGTACTTCTCTTGGTAATAATTAATTCAACTATGAATTTGTAAAGAACAACAGATACAAATATAATGATCAATTAAAGTAATTTACACTTGTAAATCAATAAGAACTGGTGATTAATAAAAAGAAGGTCTCATCATGGAATATATCGGCTTTCGTAAGCTTAATTTTAGAAAAGAAAGTTCTTTGTTTTTCCGGCTAACAATGGGACTTGCCAAAATGCTAAAGTGCCGATGCTGCTGGTTCCGTAGATTCGTCTCTGTTGTGAGGGCACGTTTCCAGATCAGTCAAGAAGTAACCGCTCCTGGTCAAGACAAGAATCTTCACAACCCGTGGAATGTAGATTTCAAGTGTCAATTACAAGCTTTGAACCACAGAATGGTAGTACAGCAAATGGTCTCTTTGGGACGTACCACAAATAGTCGGGTCGCCTCGTGCTGGCACCACAAACCTAGTAACTGGGAATCTTATACTGCTTGCTCAGGTAAATAGTCTTGGCAACTTGATATAGATGCCTAGATCACACGTCAGGTTAAATACCTATTTAGTTCTATTGAAAATCCCTCTGTGACTTTGTGCGTAAGTCCTGTATAGTCCGGTTTCTGTATGAATAACTTTGGGTGTCCTTGCTGTAGTGTTCAGAAGTGTTCCACTAAGTTCGGTCCTATTTAAAGTCATATTCTTTACTTCTATTGTTTCCTGGCTTCAGTCCGAGCTGTCTACTTGACGATTCGGGAATGCAGTATGGTCTGTCCGAAATGTGCTAAGTTATATTCGCAGCTTCCAGTCCGCGCTCCCATGCTGGTTACTTCATGGCATTCCCGACAGCCTTCTGATGAGAATGCATGTATATCAGCCTCTAAAATGCTAGCCAATGGCAATCAAAAAGTGCTGGTTATGACAGAATATTCTTTATATAATTTTTTTTTCTGCGTGTCACCGAAGTAGTGAATTCAAACATCCCTTTCCCTATATGGAATTGTGGTGTCCGCATTTTTCCATTATCACATTTGCAAAATCACTTCTACGAATATCTACCAAGATTAAGACTGCCCATAATGTTATCTCACGTAACTTCGGAATTCTGGGTGTCTGACTTATCTGACATTTCCGCTCATTTGTATCAATTGGCTTGTCGCAAATCCGACTGCCTGTCTAGACAAATCGTGGTTTATACAATTAAACCCGTATTTCAAGTCCATTCTACTGTCGGATCGGAAGTGATTACGCAATCTTGAGCAAACGCTTCTTGCTCGCATTACCTGAGTCAATGTGGTATTATCACGTTTAGTGATTCGATTAATCTCCCGTGATAGGCAATACGCTTGTCTAGACATAAGAAGTAAAGTGTGACAAATGGAAACAATGACTATAGTACGGAGTTCTGTGCAGCGAAAATTAGAAATAATGGGGGGGGGGGGGGGGGGAAGAGAGAGAATTGGAAGAAAAATTTAACGGACCACTTCCGCGACAGCATATCTGTTTGACTGCACCGTGTAAGCAGTTCCTGGTTGGTGAATGTTCTTCGGCCAAAAAAATTAAACAGAATTTTCCTTAGGCAGGTTGTGTAGAAAAATGATAATTTTGACCCTTCCTTTTCTGTAACTTTCCATCACTATGTACCGTACAAAAGTACAGAAATGACGCAACTCTCGTATAATCTTTGTTTGCTGTAATAACAAAATTAAGATTCCACAGGAAAATGCAGTCGCTTGAATTCGAAAAAGGAAACTACTTGTCATAATTCGTATGGGTGCTATAAATACGTATTTAAATTAGCACAATAGTTAAGGATGGTTGTCTCTATAACAGGGTCCGCAAGCGGTAGATCGTGATCTACCGATAGAGCTCAAGACATCATTTGGTGGATCTTCGCGTGACAAAGGGGGCAAAAAGAATTTTAACCTAGGTAAATTTCGGACTAGGCCTCTCAAACCAGCATTTAAAAGCATGGTGTCCCTAGGTTTACAAGTACTTTTGCCGTATTCTCAGTGAAAACCCACAAACTAGCTTACTAAAAATCACATTATTCGTGAACTGTGTAAGACAGAAATTGATCTTTTCTTTAATGTCAAGTTAACTTTCTGCAATAGTATTTAGTTTAATTTTCCAAACCCTTTTGATGGCACTGCATAAAGCAAATCTTTCAGCCGAGATAACAGTTCACTATAGGCTGGACTTACTCTAAAGTCTAAAATCTAGAAACGGACAAGGTTTTATTAATAGTATCAGAACTTGTTTCACCAGTTTTGTTAATTCCTTTTACCTTTAACAGATTATTTTATTTCTTACTTTTTATATTTCTTTATTTCTGGTTTTGCATTTTTCTTGCTTTATTATTGTTCTTTTTTCGCTCATTACCTTTGTTGTTTACTTTTTCATCTGCTTGTATCGCTCTTTTTGTCGGTGTTTCTCATCTTCGTATGTGTTTGTAGTATATTTATTTGACCTGTCTATGATTCTTGTCCTTGTCACCTGTTTGTAGCTGTGACTAACGAAAGGTGAAACCCGAAACGTCCCGTGTTTAATATGTACCGTTAATTTGTAAAACTGATTCTATACCATTTTATTTTTTAAATTTATATATTTTAGGTTTTATTAAGGTAGATCTTTGGAGACCTCAGTGTTTCTAAAGTAGACCCCTACCTGGGTTGCCGGTAGCTGCTCTATAACGTATGGCTTCAAGCAGCGTATTTGCAAGCGTGTTGCATTAAAGTTTCAGAGTTCAAATTCTTCTGTAGCAAGATCTGGACACCGATCGTCAATGAAACAGCAGAACGAAACAAGGAAACCACCCAACAAAATCACAGCGACACAAACAACCGACCAACACGCCAAATAAAATAATCAACGAAATCAGCAACATCAGTAACTGATTGAAGCGAACAAAATAAAGTAAACACAAACCAAAACCATCAACGAACATACCTAGCATCGAAAGCAACAAAACAACAAATATTGAAATCAACATAAACTAACCAAGCGTGATCACAAAATAAATCCTACATCGAAGTGGATGACTCAGATAGGGTTGCCTCCATTAGGAAGTCGTTCCCGTAAGTGTAATCATCCAGCAAGCCATGATCTCTGCACGATTATTACAATTATGGGGCTTTCTTACATAGACCTGCTTTTGGTAGTTCAGTGATAAGAACTTCGTGTCTCATGCAGTAGCGAATGGTCATTGAAAAGTCACATCTTATTTTAACATTTTTATATACTCATTTGTATATATTAGATTTTTTTTTTTTTTTTTTTTTTTTTTTTTTTTTTTTTCGTTCGCCCGCTAATACTCGAGGCGAAATCTCAGGTTATCATTTATGTCTAACCTGACATTGATTTTACGTGAGTATCCCTTTATTTCTTGTACAGAGACAAATGTCCCTCGCCATTCAGGCAAATACTCGCCGATTTCGGAGGTACCCATTGCAGCTGGGTCGGCTCAGGAGCCGCCAGTCCCTGGTCGACGACACTCCTTCAAATGTGCTCGCCAGGTCTCGAGTTAATCCAGTCCAAATCCCGGTCGACGAAAAATCCTCAAATGGCGTCGCCCGGGTTTGATCCTGTATCACCCGGTCGCCAGAGCGGTGTTGTGACCACTACGCTAGCGCGGCTCCCTATATATTAGATATAAATGAAACACATCTCAAAATAAGAAGCAATAACTGACATTTGATCAATAGTTTTTGTTTCCCTGAAACACAATAAAATATAATAAAACTCACAATGGTCAATAAACTGACGTTATAAATGACAGTGAAAATTGCTGTCAACTATGAAATCATGACCTGATATCATGCTGAACTGTAATGTTCTTGTCACATAGTATGTTATGTCATAAAATGGCAGTTGATTGTCTTTATTTAGACCTTCGTTTCATATAAATTACTGGATGGGAGCGAAGAAATAATCATTTAAAAATAGGAAGTCACTTTTCAATCACCCTGTCCGTATGCGGAGCAAATAATCCTCAGATTTGTATAGGTACACGAATAGACCTCCGCCAAACAGTGGCGTACTAAGGGGGTGAGGGGGGGGAGGCGGTCAGCTTCGGGTTCGCCCCTGCTGCCAAACATTGTGAGTTTTGTGGATCATGGATAATTGTGCAAAGGTTCTCCTTTCTATCGCTGAGTTACTCGTGTCGTAAAGCAGTGCTTCAGCAACCTTTTTTACTTCACGACACACTTATGTGCCTTTCAAAATTTCATGGCACGCTGTAATATTTAAGTAGGTGGATGTAGTAAATATTTTAAAATTCGCTGCAATTACAAGACAACGGTTCCTAATTATATACTTATTTATGTTTTGGGTGCATTGTGGATGATGACATCTCAGATTATTATTTGTAAAGTGTACCTTTGAGATTCTTTACTAATATTTTACCATAACATATAATTTGGTATATCATTATATAGTGTGTTCTGCCAGAAGTCACGGTACACCAGGCAGGCACCCGCGGCACACGGTGTACCGCGGCACGTTGCGGAGCACTGTATTTAAGGGACTCCTTGCAGTAAAAAGGTACTTTTGCAAAAGCTACCTGCTAGTGCAGTTATCTTGGTATGTTTCAGCAGCTTTCCAACTACATAGCAATCAGTATGGTATGCTGTTTTCCAGGTGGATAGTCAGGTGGACTATCGAATAGCTATCGCAAACGGTAAACGACGACGTGCCTACATAGTGACTGACTATGTGGTATCGTTTGATATTAACACTTTATTTAGTCATAACACGTATGCCATGGTCATTTCATACATTTAAATATACGTCTGATAGACTTGACTGCATTGCAAACTTCTAAAGAAATGTTGTCAATTATCTATCGGTCATTAACTGAGATTATATCTGACCTATAAACGATTTCGACCAATATTCTTGTCTGTGGAGCATAGTGTTTGAGTTTGGGATATCGATCGTCTCCCGTCTCTCCATCATGAAATGCCGAGAGTACCGGTTTTCTTTCTTTCTTTTTCCTTTCAATCTTTCATTCTTTCCACTGTCACGTAATTAAGCATTGAAAAACCTCTACCAATTTATTTATGTGAAAACGAAAGCAATCCTAACTCTCCTGTAGGTTGTCATGTTGAGGTAAATCCTAATTCTACTGTGGATTGTGATATTGAAAGCAATCCTAACTCTACTGTAAACTGATATACTGGCAAAAGTAAAATATTGTATCTCCTTGTTCGCATATTCCGAGTAAATCTTCCTGTAACATGTCATGTTGACGGGAATGCATCTGTCTCAGCTGGTGCTTCTGACGTTGTTAACAGAGATCAATCCCGCCCCCAGTAGCTGACGTTTGAGTAATCCAGCCTCCGCTCGTTGTAATGCATAGAGTAATCCTCTGGCTGTTGGGGAACATAATATTTTTTTTCTAATCCTCACCCCTGCGTTGAGTAGCAGAGTGGGTACAGCGCTATGCTTCTCAGGGCAATGTTACCGGCTTCTGAACCTCGTAGTCTACTCAGCTGTAAATAGATATCGGACTCTGCTGCTGAGATAGGGAAGGAAAAGTTGTCGGTAACCTCTTCCCCTCCCCTCCCACCTCGTAAAACTGAGATCTTGTATAGCAGATGTCTCTATCACTCACCTACGGCGGTGTCTGGTATGTGAATCATAGCAGAAAACAGTGAATCATACACAATATTCATTGTGAGGATTTTTATTTTTTCGTTGTTATTGCTTTTTTTTTCCTTTTTATTTTGGAGGAAACAAAGGGGTGTGGGCTGTTTAAATGGATGAGGAACGTTCCTTAGTATTATGCATTAATCTTAATTAATTCTAAAACTCAAATGGGTGAATACGGTTGCAAACATTTATCAAACTGTTTAGTTAGTTTCAAGCGGAACATGTCTGGTGTCGTGTATTTTAGTCGTTTGAATACGTTCTTGAACTTAATCAGAGCTTACTAAGCCAATGACAGGAGTAGTAATATAGCAGCAAAACACGATCAAAGAAAGCACTGAACATAATTGCTGAAACTGTGTTGAAAATGTGTTTAAATTTTCAGAAACAGGGCAAAGAACAAAGGTTCTGGTATGTTATGTGTCAAACTGCTACATAAATCACCGCTGAAAAAGTATACGAGTGCTTTGGGGCAGGCTTCCTGCAAGGGGGCCGGTTTCAGTGAGGGCCATATTTGTGACTATTCTGGTCACGGCACCATTTCACAGTATGTGACCAGGTGGTCAGCATAGACGGTCTGTGCTGTCTGTCACGGATTGCTTCCCCTTAGCTCTGCAGTAGTGGTCCCCCAGTGGTCAAAACTCAAGAGTATCTAAAATGGGTTGTCAAAGGTGTCTACCTTCGCACAAGATTACTCTTGGCAGAGTTATAGATAGAAGGGTAATGACGCTTCTATCCCAAGGTAATACCCACAAGATATTTCCAGTCAAGAACAATGCTGCACTGGCAGGGCAATTGTTAACTTATATCGGTCCGCTGCCTTTTATGAAGAATTCAGCAATGGTTTTAGCCCGTTCAAGCCCCCAGATAGTGTAAATCCAGCGAAGCTCCTTTCTAAGAATTAGCTCTATATATGTAACTATATGTCTAGATGTATATATAATAAAGAGTCTTGCTCATACGTTTGCTTTCACACTTATAATAACTGAATCAACTATGATTGTTATATTTTAAAATAATATGTAACAAATTTAATAATCAATTAGTTTTAACAAGTTAAAATAGAGATGAAATGATGGTGAATTTTAGATGAAAATTAAAGTTGTCTTCATCGAGACTTGGTTTGAGGATTGAAAAACAAAAATTGTGTCCTTTTGCTGTTTCCTAGTAATAAGAACTTAACTGATGTAGGTGAGTCCTGCAGCCGTGGTTTCGTGAGTTCTTCTGTGATGATGACCCGTCACAGTCTGACAGCTTTGTTCTACGAATAGTTTGATAGCTTCGTTCCACGAACCGTCTGATCGCTTCGTTCCACGAACTTTAGACAAAAATAAAAAGAACAAATGCCTCTACTAAATACATTTGTGGGCTGCAAATTAACAGGCGCATTGTCTCGCTGTTCATCCACCAATGTTAGCCTCTCTGAATAATTAAATTGTTGAGTATAAACAGCGTAACTCAGGGAAGATGATTAGAAATCACCAATATTCTTCTGGATATTAAACTGGGAAAATAAGTGCTTGGACAGCGCGAGCAATGACTTGCCTGAATTACAATTAACAAGGTGCATATATCTCACAAAATGATATTATACACTTTAGGCACAAGTGATGTAATCATCACTCACCGCTGCTCCATTCGGAGTCTGGGGTCACCTCTGCTGTCGGTTTTCTGTCCAACTAGCAAGAAACAATCACCAGCGCTTGCTGTAGTGGTTTATGAATATACTATTTTCATATGTTGAGGTTGCCAGCCTCATATATAACCACTTAGCAAGAAAACATGTCAAATTCACATTTGTAAAATAAATGTTTACACTTACCCCAAAGTAACTTTTGGGGACACAATCTCCTGGCACAGTTTAGAATGGACACTAGCAACTTAGGTTAGATGCTTTCGAATCCCTTGGTCTGGAAATTTGAGTATTCCTCTTATGACGGGCGATCTGATTCCTTAGGTCTTCAGTCTTGGTATTTATAAATGCGGGTTTACTTTTAAGTTTTAAAGTTGCCCAAATAATTCGATCTTGGTCCTTTAAGTTTCCAGTCTTTGTATTTAAATATGCGGGTTTACCTTTTTTAAGTATTAAAGTTGCCCAAATACTCTGATCTGTCACTTATAATTTTTTAATCCTTAGTCCAGTCCTTCTCTTTCTGGCTCTAGTGAATTGCTAGCATGACGTGACAATGCAGTCTGATTTGTGACTCCAATTTTGCTAGATCATATTTCCCTTTTCTCAGTTCAAATCCCAGGTTGTACTTCCGACGAATTTGCCGATGAGAACCATTGGTATTCCGGCTCTCACTTTCCACCAATCCAATCTCTTTTGCACTATGTGGGTATGGGTGATAAATCATACTTTCCCCTGCGTGTTTTAAAATGTTACATTTTAAAATTTCATCTCGTGACCTCTTTCTAATACGTCGTAATACTTCCGATTGCATTCTTTATGCAAAACTCATAAACACATCTGTGCACTCATTTTCTGTCTAGATGCTTTCTCACCATATTGTCTCTCCAGACAGATTATCTGTAATAATTCATCATCATCAGTTGCCATCTCCACAACGAAGGTTGGCTGTAATGGATCTCCAACGTCTTCTGTCTCTTGTCTTGGTGATGCACTCTGATAGACTCTTTCCCGTCCATCTCTTGATGTTATCTTCCCACTTATAGCGCTGTCTTCCCCTTGCACGTTTGCATTCAGCTCTCCCCTCTGTTATGGTATTCTGCAAGGTGTTATGCCTTTTTATGTGGCCAAAGTATTTTAGCTGCCGAACCTTGATTTCCCTCATTAGTTCTCTTTTCATACCTAGATTTTCTAGGACCTCTTTATTTGTTTTCATCTCTTTCCATGAGATACGCCCCATTCTTCTATATATCCACATTTCAAGAGCCTCAATTCTTTCTTCCAAATGCTTATTCATCGTCCATGTTTCTACACCATACAGAAGTGCAGAATATATATAACACTTTATGATTCTCAGTTTTAATTTGTGAGATAACTGTTTAGATGTCAGTATATGTTTCATATTGTTGAATGTAGCTCTGGCCATTCCTATTCTCTTCTTGATTTCTGTTTCACGTCTGCCATCTTCTGTTATTATATGACCAAGATATACGTAGCTTTTGACGTGTTCCAGGATTTTCCCATTTACGCTTATCTTTAATGTGGGTTTATCGTTTGTTTTGCTAATTATCATACTGTAATAATTACACAGGGATAATCCAGCGGAAGCTATTATTTCATTATCACATGTGTTTTCGTGCCTCCCCCAGACATTCAGATACGGATCGCCGGCAGCTTAGACAAACAATATGGCTTTCCTTCCCATACCCTGCCGGGTCGTATTGTTCTGATGAGTGTCAAGACCACCTTGGATAACCCGTAGCCGTCTTTAACAAAGGTGGCTAGACCACTTACGGGATACGAGTATTATCCGCTGACTAGTCTAATTAAACTGGCCTACATCAGATATATAATGATTGTATTTTTTGTGTGGCATTTATACTACCTACATCTGTATGTATTTAATATATTTTGTTTTACTATGAATGTATCAGGTATACTGATTGTACCTTGGGAATTAGGTATAATGATTGTATTTCCTCATATGATTGATTAAGACGAAAACCAATCCGAAATATAACCAAACAGTCCTTGTTAGGACTCATACAACTCCAACCTGAAATATAACCTATCAGTCCTTTTTAGGACTCACCAACCTGAAATATAACCTATCAGTCCTTTTTAGGACTCACCAACATGAAATATAACCTATCATTATTTGTTAGGACTCATATAACTCCAACCTTAATATAACCTATGACTATATCATGTATAATGATTGTATGTTATAGTATCATGTATAAAGTTTGTGTATGACTGATGAAGAAGGAAACCACCAGAAAATAGCCTACACCTGTATATAGTTAATATAACTTTAGATTTTGTATGTATCAGGTATACTGATTATATCTTGGGGAATTAGGTATAATGATTGTATTTCCTGGTATGATTGTAGAAGAAGAAAACCAACCTGAATATAACCTTTAGGACTCATATAACTACAACAGTATTGTTAGGATATATTTTACCAGCCAGTATAGCACTTATCAGAGATGCCTGGTATATTATGGGTGGAAGGAAAACTTAAACCTAGCTGTACAAATTATTGGATGTATTCATGTATTGTTGTTTTGCAAGTAGACACCTGTCTTGTCTCGCTATTGCTAAATCATACTGAGCCATGTTGTCATTCATGCTACATGCAGACACCTGAGACACGCTCATCTCATATACACTAGAAATAGGTGGGCTTGATGACAGAAATTAGCCCCTATTTTTCCTTGTTACAGGTTTTATTCGTGTCATCCAACCTGAGGTCGTATGTCGAGTCAATCCAGCTGCCTGGAACTTCGCAGGAGCATAGTGGTTGTATCGAGCTACATCCTTAGTCCCCCTCAGTCTTGGGTGGGCTAAAGGAACGATCATCAGCGGGTGTTGTGTGCATCAAATTAAGGACAGAACAGTTTAAGAGATGAGTACACATTAGTACCATTTCCGTCGGCAAGTGTGAGCATTTAACTGTCAATGACGAAAAAGTGATTTAGCGTAGTGAGAGACAAGATTAACAGCACAGCTGATATAATTTTTTTCCTATAACTGGAAGACTTGTTGTAATACCTGTATATATATATGCTCAAAAAAAGTTAAAGGCCACTTTCAATTTTTAGGTCATTTCAACTATGCTGTTTTTTTAAAAACCTGAACACTCAGTCAAAAACGTTTTGTTGCATTTTGTTGCATGCTTGAACAATGTTTGTTAATCTGACAATAAATCAAATCTGTGTTACGTGTGTGTACCTCCAAGGTCAATCAAATGTACGTGGTGGAAAGGGAAATAATGCATGTTTGAAAATGCTTTCTATGGCAAAGCCTGTTGATAACATTGCTGAAATTTGCTTTTCACGTGCAAGTCGTGACTATATTGAACACATTTCACCCACTTTTCGGAAGGAACGGGCAATGGGTATGTTTGTAACATTTACCATTTTAGCCCTGGCTCAGCTAAGACGCTTGACCAATGTTGACAGATGGAGAGCGATGGGATGGCTGCAGGATGATGTAGGGCTGCGAGAAGTTGCTAGGAGATTAGGAGTTGCCCACTCTGTCATACAAACTCTGCGTGATCGTTATAATGCAACCGGCAGTGTCGCAGAACAACGCAGGTCAGGACATCCAAGGTCTACCACAAGACGGCAAGAGACGCTGAGCCATGGCTAAAATGGTAAATGTTACAAACATACCCATTGCCCGTTCCTTCCGAAAAGTGGGTGACATGTGTTCAACATAGTCACGACTTGCACGTGAAAAGCAAATTTCAGCAATGTTATCAACAGGCTTTGCCATAGGAAGCATTTTCAAACATGCATTATTTCCCTTTCCACCACGTGCATTTGATTGACCTTGGAGGTACACACACGTAACACAGATTTGATTTATTGTCAGATTAACAAACATTGTTTAAGCATGCAACAAAATGCAGCAAAACTTTTTTGACTGAGTGTTCAGGTTTAAAAAAAAACAGCTTAGTTGAAATGAAGTGGCGTTTAAATTTTTTTGAGCAGTATATATATATATATATATATATATATATATATATATATATATATATATATATATATATATATATATATATATATATATATATATATATATATATATATATATATATATATATATATATATATATATATATATATATATATATATATATATATATATATATATATATATATATATATATATATATATATATATATATATATATATATATATATATATATATATATATATATATAATATGTAAAATTACAAATCCATTGCATTCCATCTTCCAACATCCACCCTTCAGCACAAGAGTAGATAGTGTATAATTTTAATAAATAAGGAAATTGTATTTGAACGACTTGTAAAGTTTATAATTGCTAAAGTTTTCCTGCAGAAATTCTATTTCTGTATTGTCAGTACTATACTGATCCTACAGCCAATAAAAACCTCACGCTACACTTGGAGCTCGTTCCTGGGATATTTCTATATATCTTGAGCCATACGTAGTCTATTCATCTATCTACTAACTCTATCTTGTGCCACCCATAGACAATAAAAGAAAAAAAAAATTTTTGAAAAAATTCATAAATAGAATTTTTTTTCTTAGGAGGAGTACCATTTAGTACTCAGTAAATAGTTGATGCTCACAAAGCTGCACGGAAATTATTTGTTCAATTAAATTAATTAAGTTTAATTACAATAATTTGGATATAGTAAAATTACATACTCTCTCTAAGTAACGCCATTTGCTGATCTAGTGAAGTTCAGAACTGCGGTCGTGCAGATGGGTAAGGAATTAAATATGACAGGTGATGCTCTTATTCACTATGTCACAACAGAAGTGGACAAACACATGGATAGAGAGGAAAGGAAATTGCAAGTAGAAGCTGAAAGAGAAGCCAAAAGACTGGAAGATGAGAGAGAAGGCAAAAGACTGGATGCTGAGAGAGAAACCAAAAGATTAGAAGTTGAAAAAAGGAAATTAGCAGCTGAAGCCAAGAAATTGGAGGCTGAAAATGAGGCAAAGAAAATTGACGCTGAGGAAAGGAAATTACAACCAGAGAGAGACCATCAGTTGAGATTAGGAGAGCTTGAAATTCAGGCAACTACTGGCAATAATGGTGGTAGCTCACCTCACTCTGAGAGTAGCTCCAGCCAGAGCACCTCAAGTTGGGCCATGAATTTTCATCTGGACACATTTGTTGAGAAAGAAGACGCCATTGAGTCGTACCTGAATAGATATGAAAGTCTTGCCACTACCTATGGCTTAGTGAAAGTAAAGTGGAGTCTTAAACTATCTCAGGGATTGAGAGGTGTGGCCTACGATGTATATTTGAAGCTCTCAAGAGATGACAGGAAGATTATGAAATACTGAAGCAGGCATTGCTTGTGAGATACGAAAAGAACTCAGAATCGTATAGAAAGAATTTCCGAACAGCTAAACTTCTTCCAGGAGAAAACTATCACCAATTATCTGCTAGATTGGAAACCTATTTTTCAAAATGGAGTAGTTTAGAAAAGTGTCAGGATCTGAAAGAAATGATAATGATGGAGTAAGTGAAAGAGTCCATGCCTCAAGAAATGAGGAAGTTTATCATGGAACAAGGAGCCAAGAGATTGGAAGATATTGTAACTGTTGCTGAGAGATATCAAGCAGCTCAGACAGAATTATTAGGAAATAAGAAGAAGCAGGGTGACAATTTTAAATCATCCCAAAACTATACCAAATATGAACAAAAGGACCATACCACAAGGAACAAACAAAGATTTGAGCAAAAAGAAAAAACCCCCTACGATCGGATAAGACACCTTATCGGAAGGAAGGAAAGTGGTGTAAAACTTGTCTAATGAGTAACCACAATACTGCGGACTGCAGAAGGAAGAATCCTACTCATCATGCTGCATGTCTTACAACAAGGAAGCAGGGAAGGAAGGAACTGGCAGTAAGTCAGAAGAACCTCCATCATCTCCCTGTCTGTGAGGAAGTGACCGTGAATGGCACTCAAGTACTGTGTTTATATGACACAGGATTGGACTTTGATTCATTTGTATGCTCTTCTCTAGTGAGTCCTGACCAGATAACCACAGAAACAGTGGAAATCAGAGGAACGATCAAGGGAGCAAGAACCATGACATTACCCATAGCCCGAATCAACATAAGATCTCGCTATGTGGAAGGAGAAATCAAAGCAGCAGTGATGGACGACCCTATTTACCCTTTGATTCTGGGGTTTAGGTATGTTTTTCTGGAGAACCTATAAAACCTGTAGTTATGGCAACAGTCCAGACCAGGGAAAGCTCCAGGAAAATGGAGGAAAATCCTATTACTACTCATCTGGAAGAGATGAAAAAGGCTCAAGCAGCAGACAGCACATTGCAGCCTTGTTTTGGCAAATTACCTAAAGCACATACCCCTCCAGAGAAAGGAGACTTTTACATGAAGAATGGCCTACTGTACAGAAAAGCTGGAACAGGACCTAAAGGGCATGGACAGCTAGTAGTGCCGAAATCTTACAGGGAGAAGGTTATGACGCTAGGACATATGCTATACTCTTCAGTGGACATATGGGAATAGGGACCACTGGAAAATGGATAGCCTGTCACTACTTTTGGCCAGGAATCACAGAAGACATAAAACGATATGTAAGATCCTGTCCAGAATGCCAAAGAGTAGCTCCTAAGCATAGGACTGCACCAGCAACACTGGGAGAAATGCCCATTATGGGAACCCCTTTTGAACGTGCAGCAGTGGATATTGTTGGACCCCTCACTAGGACCAGAAGAGAAATGCTTACATCTTAACCTTGGTTGATACTTGCTCTATGTGGGGAGAAGCAGTGGCCATGTCAGCTATAGATTCAAAGCATGTGGCAGAGGCCCTGTTGACAATATTCACCCGATTAGGTTTCCCGCATCAGATATTGACTGACAATGGTTCTCAGTTTAAGGGAAAGCTAACACAAGAAGTGTTCAGGATATTTCAAGCCAGGCACTATCATTGTAGTCCCTACCATGCCCAAGGGAACGGTCAAGTAGAGCGGTTCAATGGTACGCTAATTTCACTCCTTAGAAAGCTGGCAAGTGAAAAACCTGATACTTGGGATACATACTTACTCGCTGCCCTATTTGCATATAAGGAAGTACCCCACAATTCAACTGGATTGGCTCCAGCTACATTGTTGTTTGGAAGACAAATAAAATGTCCACTGGAAGCATTGCTGCGGACATGAACTGATGAAAAAGCAGAGGAAACAGTGACTTCCTCATACCAATACGTCAACGAGTTGACATCTCGATTGAAAACAGGTTGGAAACTGGCAAATGACAACTTTAGACAGGCCAGGAGGAAGCATGCTGCGTACTACAACCAAAAAAAAAGCAAAGGATAGGGAACTGGAGGTTGGTGAAAAGGTGTTATTACTGTTGCCAAGCAGCAATAATAATTGCAGATTGGATGGCAGGGACCCTATGTCATACTGGAAAAACTTTCCAGGACCAATTATAAGATTGACAAGAAAGGAAAGGAGAAGGTGTATCATGTCAATCTTCTTAAAAAAATACTATGATAAGGAATCATCAGATGTTGCACATATCACGACACTAGCCATTGCAACAGAAATGCACGGTGAACCACTTCACTCTATGGAATATCCACTCACAACTACAGAGGATTATGTTCAAGTAAACATTAGTGAACATTTAACTCCAGAGCAGAAGAGGATGGTTCAGAAAGTGTTGGAAACCCATGCCGATGTGCTCACAGATAAGCCAGGTCGTACGAATCTGTTAGAGTGCGACATGAAGGTTTCTGACCCTACACCAGTATGCATGAGAACATAAACTATAATAATAATAATAATAATAATAAATTCTTTAAGCACCAAACACGGCGCATAAGGCAGAAACCAGTGCTCTCCAGGTTGTTCGTTGTGACGCCACTCCTCTTAGCTCTTGCACATTATTTAGGCCTAATGTTCTTCCTTCTCTTATTATTGTTCTTCTGAGTGTTTCTTTTGGTCTTCCTTTTTTCCTCTTACCCTCAGGAACCCAAGTGAGCGCCTGTAGTGGTATTCTGTTGTTTTGCATTCGTAGGACATGACCGATATATGACCATCGTCTTTTCCTTATATAGTCGGAGACATATTTCTGCCTAGAGTCTTCTCTTATTTGTCGATTAGTCTTGAATTCTTTCCAACTGATGTTCATGAGTTTTCTAAGACATTTGTTCTCGAATGTATTCAGCTTGTTCTCCAATGATTTTGTTATTTTCCAACTCTCACAGCCGTATGTTAACACTGAGATAACATTTGAATTAAACAGACGAAGCTTGGTATGTATATTCAATGATCGTAATTTCCAAATGTTAGATAATCTATTGAAGGCGCTAGCTGCCAAAGCAATTCTAGTATGAATTTCTCTTGTTGTGTCACCATCCTGAGTCATTTTACTGCCTAAATAATTGAAACTTTCAACTTTCTGTAGTTTTTCCCCGTTCAAGATGATATCAAAGGTCTCATTAGAAAAGTTCATAGCTTTAGTTTTAGAGGCATTTATTTGGAGACCTATTTTAACCGAGAGATGACACAAATTATTCACTGCTTCTTGGGATTGTCTGGGTGTTGAACTTAAGAATGCTAAATCATCTGCGAAATCCAGGTCCCCCAGGAATTTTCCATTTGTCCATTTTATACCTAATTGTTCATTGTGGGTATAGTTTCTCATAACCCAATCAATAGCTATTCCAAAAAGTAGTGGTGACATAATACAGCCTTGTTTCACCCCTGTTTCTACTGTAAACCATTCTGTATTCCCTTTATTTGTTCCAACACAACATCTTGCATTGTCATATAGCGCTTTGATTATATTCACATATTTTTTTGGAAAACCATAGATTGTAAGTATCTTCCACAATGATGGGCGGTGTAGACTATCAAAGGCTTTTTGAAAATCGACGAAGGTGATAATAAGTGGCGATTGCATTTCCACTGATTCTTCTATAATTGTTCTTAGCGTGAATATTTGATCAATACATGATCGTTTCGGCCTGAAACCCGCTTGTTCTTCTCTGATCTTTTCGTCAGCATGCAATTTAAGTCTTTCTAACATCATGCAACATAATAATTTTCCAGGTACTGATAATAGAGATATACCACGCCAGTTATTACAGTCTGATAGATCACCTTTCTTCGGTAACTTTACAATAATACTGTCTTTCCATTGTTGTGGTGGTTGTTCTTCTCTCCATACTTCATTTATAATATCTAAAATTCTCAAGAGGTTGTTGTCATTAACTGCTTTAATCATTTCCCCTGAAATTTCGTCAACTCTAGCAGCTTTAAAATTTTTAAATCTTTTAACAGCTTGTTTGATCTCGTCCAGCGTGAATTCATCGCAAGTTATTGACAAGGTGGTTGTGGGTGTTTCATTATTAAAATCAGGTGTTATTGTTGGTGGTGGTCTGTTTAGCACCTCCATGATGTGCTCAGCCCATCTCTTCATTTGCTCTTTTTCTGTTGGTATTGAATTCCCTAATTTACCTTTAACAGGTGTTTCCATAGCAGTAGGCTGGTGACATAGTTGTTTTGTAATTTGATAAAGGCACCTACTATTACCAGTTCTTACAGCATTTTCAGCTTCTACGGCCAGTTCATTGATGAAATGTCTTTTATCTCCTCGAGTTTTTGTCTTCACTTCTTTATTTAACAAGTTATAAGTTAGTTTGCAAGATTCAACTGCATTATGTGTACTTGCCGCAAGTAGTTTAAGTTTTGCTGTTTTCTTTTCTTGTATTTTATCCCAAGTATCTTCTCTCATCCATTTTTTCTTTTTATGTACTAGGTATCCGGTGGTCGCTACAGCTGCTTCTGTCATTGCTGTTCTCAGTTGTTCCCATTTAGTATCGATTGTCTTGGTGGTGATATCGTTGTCAATTTTGCCTAAAGCATCGAAATAGTTGTTCATTTTGACATTATATTCCTCCTTTATATCATTTGATTGCAGTCTGTGTACATCTATTCTTCTATTTTTATTCGGTTGGTATAACTTCTTCAGTTTAATTCTCAGTTTAGCTATGCAGAGGTTATGATCGCTTCCGATCTCTGCACCTCTGTATGCTCTGACGTCTTGAACTGATGAGCGAAATTTTGCGCTTATGCAGAAGTGATCTATCTGGTTCTTAGTTCTGCCATCAGGTGAATTCCATGTTATCTTGTGGATATTCTTATGTGGAAAGATGGTGTCTGTCACAACGAGGTTTGATATTTCACAAAGTTCTAGAAGTCTTTCGCCATTTTGATTCATACAGCCTATGCCATGAGTACCGAGATATCTTTGTACTCCATCGTTGTTGTCACCTACTTTGGCGTTAAAATCGCCCATGACTGCTATTATGTCATGCTTGGGTATTGTGTTGATGGTACTTAGAAGTGCTTCATAGAAGTCATCTTTTGTGGTATCAAGAGCGTCGTTAGTTGGTGCATAACATTGTACAATTGAGAGCTTGAAAAATCTTGTCTGAAATCTAGCTAATATTAGCCTCTCATTAATAGGTACCCAGCTGATAAGCGATGCTGCTGCTTTCTGTGTCATTAAGGTGGCTACTCCCTTTTTGTGACGATTATCATTACTACCAGAGTATATATTTTGCTTTTTTTCTTCTGAAAAAATATTTTATGCCCTTCCCCGTCCATCTATACTCGCTGACACCCAATATGTCCAACTTATAATTATCCATTTCTTTAATTACTTCTCCAATTTTCCATCTTGATACATAGTTCTTACATTCCAGTATCCAATTTTGAAAATCTCCTTAGCCCCCAAGATATTAGAATGAGTCATGTTTTTTTGTCGAGCCTGGTTTTGTTTCGGTAACAATCGCTTGTTTTACGATAGTGACTTGTTAACTCTCTGATCAACCCTCCTATCCAACCGACCGATTCGAGGGTTTCGAGGTCAGTTATAGGAAAATATCTACACCACTAGATACTCTGATGTATCTGTTATTCTATAATTTAACATAACATGGTACAATCCATCGAAATATACACATTCATGGTGTTTTTCTTTCGGCGTCTAAGGTGAGAAAAGAATTTCACCTCCATCATGGAAGGGTAGATAACTTTATCCTATGCGAAAGCCCAAGCACTAAGGGAGGAAGTTGATTATCTGTTGAAGGAGAAAATTATCTCAAAGTCAGACTCTCCATATAGCTCAAGTGTGGTGCTATTAAGAAAATCGAGTGGTGAACACAGGTTATGTATTGACTACAGGAAGCTAAATGCGATCACATAATCTCAGGTGGACCCATTACCGGACACCAACCAGCTGCTCTCTACACTGAGTAAAGCTAGGTATTTATCGAAGGTAGATCTAAGCAAGGGATACTGCCAAATACCAGTGAAACCAGAAGTTAGGAAAATGCTGGCATTTAGTACATCAGACGGACACTACGAGTTTAATGTACTACCCTTTGGACTGAAAAATGCCCCAAGTATCTTTTCAAGAATGATGAGGAAATTATTGGAACCTCTACAAAATCCCCATATCACGAACTTTATGGATGACATTCTTGTTGCTACAAACACATTTGAAGAGCATATAGTAGCGCTCTCCATGTTGTTTGACAGACTGAGAGAAACTGGATTGACTGCACGTCCAACCAAGTGCTATATCGGTTGTAAGGAGTTGGAATTTCTAGGTCACACCATTTCTACAGGTCATATGTCTCCGGACCAAACGAATATAGAGAAGTTAAAGAAGATGTGAGATCATTTGTGTCATTATGTGGGTTCTATCAGAAATTACATACCCCACTTTAACTCTCTGTGTGCACCATTAACTAACTTAACTAAGAAAGGACAGCTTGACAAAATCAACTGGAATGCTGATTGTGAAAAAGCTTACACAGAGCTAAAAGCAAAACTCACCTGCAAACCCATCCTTACGCTACCCGATATCACACACGAATTTGTATTAAGGACGGACGCTGGCAGTATAGGTATTGGTGCAACTCTCTTACAGCAATCAAAAGCCCAGCCGGAGGAACTTTTACCAGTCGCCTACGCCAGTAGGAGGATGAATGCAGCTGAGTTGAATTACTCGAGAATAGAGAAAGAATGTTTGGCTCTAATTTGGTCCATTGACAAATTTTCACCATAACTGTATGAGACACACTTCATTGTCCAAAGCGATCACCAGCCTTTAACATTCTTGGCTGCATCTAGAAAGTTAAATTCGAGATAGTTCAGGTGGAGTCTGCTTCTGTCGCCTTATTCCTTTACCGTGAATTACATTCCGGGAAGAGACAATGTAGGAGCTGATTTTTTAAGTCGACACCCTACTACTCTGGAAGTACAGACGAGAAATGATTAACTACAGCAGGTGTTTACACGTCAGCTATGACAGATCACAGCTAGGAAAGGATGGGGCTATGTCGTGAAACGTGTGTGTAAACCCACTTCTTTGTTAAAACATATGCACAGCCAATCCACGTTCAACAGACTCTGACAGATTAAATTACACGAAGTATACGCCATCTTGTTCCCCCAAGATGGCGGCAGACAGAATAAAATTAGGCATAAGCCCTGTATTTCGGGACTCGGTCACGGAATGTACGAAACCGCCGAGAACCAATCAAAAGAGTTCCTTACGAACAGGCAGATTCCTTGCGTCTACCTATATAAACGAGCGCGTTTTATTCAAAAAAATACACACACAAACACGAAGGCCAGCACGACCGACTGGGGAAAGAGAAAGCTGTCAACATTGATTTATTGCTTACCTGCGTGACCGGGCACTCTTGCTTCACTAAAGTCGAGTCCAAATCTGGCTTGTATTAATCTTAGAGGGTAGGTAAACTTACTATAAACTTGCAGGAGAATAGGCCTACATCATATATATAATTATTGTATTTTTTGTGTGTCATTTATACTACCTACACCTGTGTATATTTAATATATTTTGTTTTACTATGAATGTATCAGGTATACTGATTGTACCTTGGGAATTAGGTATAATGATTGTATTTCCTCATATGATTGATTAAGACGAAAACCAATCCGAAATATAACCAAACAGTCCTTGTTAGGACTCATACATCTCCAACCTGAAATATAACCTATCAGTCCTTTTTAGGACTCACCAACCTGAAATATAACCTATCAGTCCTTTTTAGGACTCACCAACCTGAAATATAACCTATCAGTCCTTGTTAGGACTCATATAACTCCAACTTGAATATAACCTATAACTATATCATGTATAATGATTGTATGTTATAGTATCATGTATAATGTTTGTGTATGACTGTTGAAGAAGGAAACCACCAGAAAATAGCCTACACCTGTAAATAGTTAATATAACTTTAGATTTTGTATGTATCAGGTATACTGATTATATCTTGGGGAATTAGGTATAATGATTGTATTTCCTGGTATGATTGTAGAAGAAGAAAACCAACCTGAATATAACCTTTAGGACTCATATAACTACAACAGTATTGTTAGGATATATTTTACCAGCCAGTATAGCACTTATCAGAGATGGCCTGGTATATTATGGGTGGAAGGAAAACTTAAACTTAGCTGTACAAATTATTGGATGTATTCATGTATTGTTGTTTTGCAAGTAGACACCTGTCTTTTCTCGCTATTGCTAATTCATAATGAGCCATGTTGTCATTCATCCTACATGCAGACACCTGAGACACGCTCATCTCAAATACACTAGAAATAGGTGGGCTTGATGACAGAAATTAGCCCCTATTTTTCCTTGTTACAGGTTTTATTCGTGTCATCCAACCTGAGGTCGTATGTCGAGTCAATCCAGCTGCCTGGAACTTCGCAGGAGCATAGTGGTTGTATCGAGCTACATCCTTAGTCCCCCTCAGCCTTGGGTGGGCTAAAGGAACGATCATCAGCGGGTGTTGTGTGCATCAAATTAAGGACAGAACAGTTTAAGAGATGAGTACACATTAGTACCATTTCCGTCGGCAAGTGTGAGCATTTAACTGTCAATGACGAAAAAGTGATTAGCGTAGTGAGAGACAAGATTAACAGCACAGCTGAAAAATTTTATATAATTGATTAACAGCACATCTGATATAATTTTTTTCCTATAATTGGAAGACTTGTTGTAATATATATATATATATATATATATATATATATATATATATATATATATATATATATATATATATATATATATATATATATATGTAAATTTACAAATCCATTGCATTCCATCTTCCAACATCCACCCTTCAGCACAAGAGTAGATAGTGTATAGTCTTAATAAATAAGGAAATTTTATTTGAACGACTTGTCAAGTTTATAATTGTTAAGTGAAATCTGTTTCCTTGTTTAATATCACAATTAGTTACACAGCAGGGTGGCATTTTATGACTGTCTCCTCTCTACTAATTTTTCGAGATCAGATCATTCACAGCCGTAACTAATTTGTGATACCAGTAGTTCTCTTATACACTGGGACTTCACCATTTTCCTGCAGAAATTCTATTTCTGTATTGTCAGTACTATACTGATCCTTCTTCTTCTTCCGTCCTTAGCCAAAGACCGACCAAGCAGTCAGAGGCCATCACGCCTTGTGGCGTCTTAAGGGCAACAGCAGATTGATTTTCTCTGTTGTAGTTTCCCATCACGCCTAGCGGCGTCTTTAGGGCAACAACAGATAGATCCATCTGCCGTTGTTTCCGTAATCGGTGTGACAAGCCAACGGGTGATCAGCCCATTGGGCTATACTGATCCTAGAGCCAATAAAAACCTCACGCTACAAAACTAAACCAAACCAAGCACATCTTCTGATATTTTATACAATGTTAATTCAGCGGTGACACATTCTCCGTTATGAGTGACAAGGGAAATGAATGACGTTATGTCAATAATTTTTTTTTTACAGACTAGTAAAGGGATTCTTATTTATTTTGTTCTCACACCTGCTCTGAGAGTGAATAGAATGTTAACACATAGTAAGAGAGAAGGCGGTAGACCGAAGGAGATATGGAGAAGAGAATTAGAGAGAAACATGAAAGGAGTGGAAAGACCTCGTGTTGATAGCACGAGACAGGATGACTTGGCATAAGTTTGTTGATTACTTTTGCTTCTTTGGGATCTGAGGGCAGATGAAATATTCTGGTGTAAAATAATCCTCAGTGTAATTAATAAAGTATATTGTAATCACTCCTTGTTACTACCTTAATCGCAGAACACAATGAAACACATAGATCAGCGCAAACTACAGGTGCAAACAATTTAAATTCAGTTACCTGCGTTTGCTTCCATTAACTGCAGTATTAATCTTTCCTTCTATGCGAACCGTACTTTTGTGTGTGTCAAAAGTTTATATCACTTAACTGAGTTAATCACCTGATTTAAAAAAAATAAAATAAAATTCAAGTCATGTCAAATGATTTGACAAGGAAGCATTTAAGTTCGTTTAACTAACAAATAAATCAAGCTTTTAACGGCTTAAAACTCTGCCTACAGATTCGCAAAATAGGTCATGTCTATACAGACAGCATTTTCACAATAACAAATGTAATTATTTTCTTCCACAATCACTGTGACAAAATTGTGACACTTTTCATGCTTATTACTTTTATTCATGCGCCTACTTGTCAGTTAAAATCCCGGCTATTTTTTTCGCTAAATTACGCCGTCTGCAATTTTCTGTTGGAAGATGTCATAAATACAAATCACAAGTAATTCAAAAAGTGATAACGTCAGACTGCATAGCCTGAAATAAACGAAACAAACAAACCTTAACATGCGAAGAATTTTTTTTTTTTTTTTTTTTTTTGTAAATAAAGTTTTGCCTCGTTTTGGCGAGGCGCGTCCCGTTCAACCTAGTCGGTTATATTAAGACGCATGTCCAAATATAAAAGACACTTAGGTCTGGTATGTAAATTATTACTAACAACTCACTGATGATGCGAAGAAATTTCCTACTCCTCATGCAAGCCAGCAAGAAGGTAACTTTTAGTGTATCACGTCCGGCGTTGTTTCAAGCGATGAATCCGTCACCTGCTCTTGTTGATGTAGGTGGCCGTCCAGAAAAAAAAGCCCAGAAATAATGGTTTAAATCTCCTATAGGAAAACCAGACGTTTCCTGATATGTTAAAAAAAAAAGAAAAGGAAAGCTAGTCTTATAGCAGATACTGCTGTAGGGGAGTGAAGTGTTAGAGACTTCACCATACTAGGTCCAGTATCGAGAGGTGGGGGGACCAGTTCCCTTCCTCGCTGCCTTTTCCTTCCCTAACGGAAAGTAAAGTACCCATTTACAGCTGGGTAGACCGAGCAAAGTGGAATCAATTTGTTGTTACCCTACAAGACGCCACCAGCCGTGATGGCCACTGACTGCTTTGACGGTCGGCTAAGGATCAAAGAAGAATAAGATTGGAGCGTGTTGGTACCGTGATTCCGAACCCGGCCCCCGTGTCGGGCCCCTGTGTCGCGAGAGACTCGCACTCTGACAGTCCAACTATTCCGGATGTAAGTATTATAAAAAATAAAAATCTTCGTTGTTAAACTTCGCCGTGGCTAAATCTGCACAACTCCATAGAATGATGCAGCATCCTTGTACACACTAGCAGAGGAAGATCTTCAGTGATTTAATTCATCGCCTCAATTTTGCTCCTCATGGGGCATGAAGTCACTGCTGCCTCTGGTTACCTTGTAGGAAACCCGCGTCAGATCACATGATGCTGCAGCGGTAGTTCATGTAGTAACGAGCACGTATACCCGTCAAAACAATGATGGGAGACCAACGTCTTAAACTTTCAGCATCTGCAGCACATTTAGAAGACTGAGAAATGGGAATAGGTCAATACCATTTTTTAAATGTACAGTTATCTTTAAACTTTGTTGCATTGAAGCCTGTGTCCCGAATTTATACTTTAAGATTGCATGTCTTCCTTCCTCATGTATTCTCTACATAAAGTTGACCTTCAGTAAAGACTGCTCCTGGTAGGTAAACACTAACATGATCAAATTAATGCTGTTGTGTTTTGTTAATTGTCAAGGCAATAGCTAAAATCACAGGAAACTGCCACATATCAAGATGACGGGAAGGCTAGTATCGCTTGACTTTAAACTGATTTGTAGAATGAAAACTCGTCCACCTTAATTACTGCCTGTGATGAGTTCATATAATTATTTTGCAGATCTCAGTCTTTAGTTTTGACAGAATTTTAACGTTAAAAAAAAATTCGTGAAAATGACTCTTTTATTATGAAAATGACTTATTAAACTTCTCTATTATTGCTTGACGGAATACTGCGAAGAGATCGGTAAAATCCGAATAAAGTAGATAACTGGCATCTATATGGTATGATTCTAATGGGTGTGCAAGATAGCTTTCACTCAAAGCACAGTGCAATGTGTGCTGTTCCCGTATTTCCCCGAAAAGGGATGCGGTTGTTTCTTCCCTTTCATAAGCAGACTTCATACTTTCATAAGCAGGCTTCATACTTTCATAAGCAGACTTCATACTTTCATACCAAGTAAAATCTCTTTGTCACCGTTTTGTTTTACCACTACTGCAAACATTCGGATGCAGCAAGCACTAACTTCACTGGAACAGTGGGCCAAAACATGGCTCATCAATATAAATGAAGGGAAAACAACGTACACAGTCACCGTTTTGTTTTACCACTACTGCAAACATTCGGATGCAGCAAGCACTAACTTCACTGGAACAGTGGGCCAAAACATGGCTCATCAATATAAATGAAGGGAAAACAACGTACACAGTATTTTCCCTTTCGCATAAACCACAGAGCTCAAAACTAGTGCTAAACGGAGAAAATCTACATTTAAATAAAAATCCAAACTACCTAGGCATTACTTTTAATCGCCGTCTGACTTGGAAAAAACAAGTTGACAGCAACCGAATGAGAGCAAGGAAAAGAATGGCAATCATGAAAAAACTTTCTGGAACAAGTTGGGGTGCAGATGAGAGAGTGCTAAAGACGTTATACACAGGGCGAGTAAGACCAGTCCTAGAGTATGGCATTGCAGCATGGGCAACAGCAGCTAAGTCAAACTTCTATAAAATCAGCAGACTCCAAAATCAAGCAATGAGAATTATAACAGGCGGCATGAAGACAACACCTATAAAAGAACTCGAAAAGATTACATGCCTCCAGTCAATGGAGGGTAGAAGAGACAGCAGGGCTCAGCAACAAGCTGAAAAATTCAAGAGACTAACATATTATCCAAGGTGCCATAGAATGAATGTTCTTAGAAGGCAAAGACTTAAACGAAGCAACTTTGTAAAATCAATCAAACCACAGACGAGAGCAGTTTCCATAAATGAAATATCCACTATTAAACCCATCTACACTGCACACAAGCTTCCAGTTTAGAAACAACATCGTTTCCCTGAAATGATAAAACAAAACCTTAATGGAATTGAAAGGAAAAAGAGCCAGACTGCTACAGAGAGAAAATCCATAGTGACAAAATACACAGAGAAACATTACCCACGCAACACCTGGACCACTGCATACACAGATGGATCAGCAACAAATGCAACAGAAAATAGAGGTAATTAATACATCAGTGAGTGGTCTCACAAGTGGATGTGAGTATAATGATCTGCAAAAACGAACTG